>JAKSZP010013853.1:0-38311 GCA_022478985.1 Massospora cicadina
TCCTTCTTTTGTTCTGATAATCTGGTAAACAATTCTCAAGGGATTACAGTATGTGCCCCAAGGGTTTCATTTGGTAAGCCTAGCTCAGATAAATCTTCAAATTAATGGCAATTTTAATTCACCCCTTGGAAACATATGCACAGATGCAACCACTTGATATTTCTTGACCTTAATAGTTCAGATGGTCAAATTTGTAATAGGACATCAATTTACCCATGCCCTGGTATAAGTATTCTAGGCGCCACACTAGGTTCCATATGAGAATGATGCCACGGAGACATAACCTCACCATATAGTCCTTCTGGAATATCTAGCATGGTCCCAGTCTTCATAACCAGTTGATGGCCTGGAGCTATTGTCGCATCCTTATTCACACGTAGGGGTATTCCTCGATTTTCATTTATAGCAGTCAGCATAGAATGGACTTCAATTTTCCCGCTGAATATATCCTATGGGTATTATTCCATCAGCATAAGATATATTAATAAAGTTTTGACAATGGCTTGCGGGCTTCATATTGTCATGAGAGTAATAAATCGGAAATGATTGGCCTAATATTGTTAAGATATTTTCTTTAAAATTGCATGAGATCCCATAGGTCCTTAAAAACTTGTTCCAATTAAGATGTCATAATTGGTGTTTGGAAGCATTATTGTAGGTGCTGGTACTACTAAAGCTCCAAATCGCAGTGGCAAGGCGCTGTAAGCTCCTTCACTTTTAGTGCTGTTGAGGCCTGCGGTTCTATACTCCCTATGATGGTCAATGTCTAGTGCAATTTTCAGTTTCTTCACAAACTTCATTTATTTATTTATTGCGGGGAAGGCCGACCATGGGATGGACACTTCTGAATATGACTCAGGAAAGACAAACTTAGTACCAGGGGAGGCACCCCAGAGAAGAGATGCTATCTCTTGTTGCCAGCGGGAACGCCACTTATGGGGAGGGGGAGGGAACGTGTGAAGGGGCCGTAGCCACTGTTGAGCATGTGTGGAGGAAGGGGTCTGATTTGATGAACCAGACTGGGAACCAGGAGGAGACCAGCTGTCAGCGACGCGGTGGGAGGTATCCAAACATCCACGCTTGAAAGTGGTCCACCAAATGAGACCAGAATCTGTGGACAGTTTCTGGGAGGGTGGGGGTGGAGCCTGCGATGGCATCTAAGACAATCGTGTGGATGGTCCACATGGCGATTGCAACCACCAGAGCACGGAGGGAGGGTGGAAGGGAGGAGGCCATTGATAGAGCAAACATATCTCTTGACAGACTGAAGGGATGCGTTTGATCCTGGCCCAGCAGACGTTGAACTTCGCGCCATATCACTTTAGAGGTGGGGCACTTCTCCAGGCGGTGGAACAGCGTTTCATACTGGCCACACATGACACAGGATGAGTGTAAAGCGTTAGAGCGCTCAGCTGTACGATACACCTGCCTCAGGCAGCACCACACATGGGAACGGACTTGAGGCTGCAACAGAGGGTGATGTACGTATTTCCAGATAGTTTTTTGGTTCTCAATGGAGTAAAGGATGTCCATCATGTCCAGGTAGTCCACCCTGGATAGGACATGGGGCTGAATGGGGATCACGCCATCATGGATGGGTAGCCCCTGTACCTCTTGTGTGAACTGAGGAGAGGGGCGGCCTCTTTGGGTTGTATGTCCGCTAATACGAATTCTCCACTCAGTGCTCCGCATGGAGAGTAGGATTCGTTTGTAGTGGGTTTTAGTCCCGTGAGGACCTGTGGCTGATGTGTGTGATGCGAGGTATTTCATCAGGGAGTGGGGGTTCGATGGATTGTTGAGGCCCAAGGCGCGGGAGAAGTTGGAGCAGGCTGCGGGGGACCAGTGTTGGGAGGGGAGTGTAGGGGCGGTGACGGCCGTAATCCAGATGCCCAGGATCTTAGCAGCATGGGCTTTGAAGTCAAGCAGGCCCATGCCACCATGATGATGAGGGCCAAACATGACCTCTAGCCGCACTGGTGGAGGGCGGCCTGACCAAAGCCATCCTTGCAGCAAGGCATACAAGGATTTGAAGAAGCTTGGGGAGAAGGGGATGGCGTGGGCTCCGAACCAGACTTTGGATAGGAGCATAGAGTTGGCTAAAACAACCCTGCCAGTAAAGGAAAGTAAGGTGGACTCTGAGAAAGGCGATTTACTTCGTCACGTTGTCCAGAATACGGCACTCCAATACTGCTGACGTGTATCCGCCTGCCTTCATCCACACGCCCAGATGGCATACCAGTCCTATGGTAGGACGTGGCATGAAGGGGAGCACCAGTGGAGCGGTGTGTGTTGAGTTAGTAGGGCGTGGACGTGGGCGAGCAGATGGGCCAGGTTGGGAACTAATTGCTGGGGTCCAGCAGTTCTGAAACCGACCAAGAAGGATTATTTTGGTTTTGGTGGCGTTCAGTGCCACGTTGCTTACCCGGGAATATTCCTGGATGAGAGCTTCAAGCGCGCATGCATCTTGATTATTAGACACCCCAACCACACAATCATATGCAAACGCCAATATCTTGACTGGGGCTTAGCCTGGCACATGGACCCCAATGAGTTGAGCATTCACATTTTGCAGTAGTGGGTCAAGGCTGAAGCTGTATAAGAGTGGGCTGAGGGGGTCCCCTTGTTGCAAGCCCCTTTGAGGGTGGACTACTTCCATTAGGAAGCCAGGGCCACGCACTGCCATTGTTGCAGATTCCGTGAGCAGCATCACCCAGTTGATGAAGCGAGGGGTAGGCGGAATTGATGGAGGCAGGCCCTAAGGTATTCCCAGTTTACTCTATCATAGGCCTTTTGTTGAACCAAGAATACAAGTGCCCCAGAGGCTGTGGACTGACATACATTAGCCACAGAGTGCACGTTATCCCAAATCGACCTTCTGGGGATGAAACCAAATTGTTCTGGGGAGATGGTGGCAGATGCTTACAGTCCCTAATCGGTTAGCCATAATTTTTGTTAAATTTTTTGTGTCTGTGTTTGTTAGAGAAATGGGGCGCCAGTTGGCTAATTCTAGCTTATCCCCCTTTTTGAAGAGTGTGACAGTAAAGGCCTCATGTCCTCCTGGTAGGAGGCGCATTTCCAACAGGCTTTGGTTAAGTGAGGCGTGCAGCAATGGGGATATATATTTGAAATATATTTTTGTAGACTCATATGGAATGCCATCTGGACCTGGGCATTTTCAGTTTGGTGCACCGCGAATGGCTGTCCATAATTCGTTTGGAGTAATTAAATTCATTATTTCTGGGTATCAGAAAATGGTGTGGATGTGGACTTGGTCAAGAAATTCCGCCACTTCAGCCAGCCGAATTGGTTTGGCTAATACAACTTGGAGTAATATTTTTGCATTTCAATTGCCACTTTGGCTGGTGTATCTGCAATGGAATTATCTGATCTTCGCACCTGTGTGCAGGCCACGCTCTGGCGTGGTGCGAAATTTTTTTTAAAGAAATATGCGGTGCACTTGTCACCTTTTGTGATGCGTGTGGCCCTGTATTGAACACAAACCCAATGTTTGTGTTGCCTTTCGAGTGCGTTGAGGTGGGTGGCTGCCTCCGCCCACTTCCGGCCCCATGCAGGGCTGTATCCTGTAACTGGGATGTTGGACTCCAAGTGTGCCAACTCTGCCAGAGTGTGCGAGATAACTGCTGATGTGGCTCGTGAGCATCTGGAGGAGAGATGGCGAGAGTGGCAGATGGTGTCCTCTTTGAAAGTTGCCCATGTGGAAATGGGGTCCGTGCAAAATGGTGCAACAAACTTTTTTGCCAAAGTTGCCTCTTCCACCCACATGGAAAATCCTGGTGACGTGAGCTTGGGGGGCAGATTTTGCACCAATGTGGGGCCTTAGCAACTGTGAAATGTAGGTGGTAGGTTATCAAGACTAGCTGATGGTGGGATATTCTATTTTCGTTGTTTTGAAGTGGGAGATGTGGGGTTGGAATTTCGCCGGCGTTAGAATAAGGTCAATGCAGGTCATGGACCTTAATTGGCCGTTGTGGACGTGGGGACGCATCATGTTTTTGAGCAGCAGGGCATATCACGGCAGCGCATCCATTAACCCAAGGGTGGCCTTTAGAACGCATAGTTCTATGTGACCCTGTGGGGCGTGGGGTGAGGAAGGCCACCGGTCCATTGGTGTGGTTAGCCAACAGTTAATGTCTCTGACTAGGAAAGAATCTGGGGGTAGTGGGAGGGACTTGACCAACGAGAAAAATTCCTGACGCTTGTGTGCACTGTTTGGGGCATAGATGTTGATGATTGCATGCGCTACGTCAGCCCACGAGAAAGTGACAACAAGCACTCAGCCATTTAGGAATGTTTCTGAGGATACAAATTTGAAAAAATTATTTTTCTGAATTAGCACCCCACAGTGCTTCGACCAAAAGGATAGGGATGGGAGGAGCATTGTTTTCCAAGTTTCCTCGGAACCTCGTGGACAGTGTGACTCCTGGATGGCCAGGATATCCATGGGTAAATTGTGTTGTAAAAAACTCAGCTTCCTAGCCTAGGACAGGGAGGCTTTGAGTCCGGCGATATTCAACATCCCTAAAGTGAAGGTTTCCCCCATTGCACCTTAGGTGCAAGGGGGTGGGCCCCCAGGCCCACCAGCCTCTTCTAGATCCCCACGGGCCTTCACAGCAGCGAGGGTGTTAGCAGCAACGCTATCAGAGTTTTTATTGATTTTTGCGGAAAGAGTCACGTTGGCTTTAGCCTTCACTTTTTGTTTTCCCGACGTCAAACGAATTTTTTGTGGTGCGGATGAGTTTGGTGCACCGTTGAGTGGAAAAAAAAATTTTCAGTTGGGATAGGTCCCAAATCAGTTTTGACCAGAGCTTGGGTGCAACAATTGGGTGAGATCAAATCTCCCATCAGATCCTCAGATTGAGTGGCCCACTCAGCATGGGCTTCCCAATCTGATTGGTTGATGGATTCCTGAGTTGCTTCTGCCGCAAAGGTTTCCATGTCCTCCTGGCATTGTGAGTGTGGGATAGCGGTGGTGGCCTTGGCCGCTTCCTTGGCCGCGGCCCTACGGGCCTGCTTGGCCTTCTTCTGCTCTTGTGGGAAATAGACTTTACCAGTAGGTAGCAGCCTTGTGCTCCCCATGGGAAGGCCTCCTTGGTGCTTGCGGTTGGTTTGTAGTGCGCCTCTCTGTTGGCCATGGCCACCAAGGGGTGCTCTTGGAATGTGACGCCCTCCTTGATGGGGCATGCATGCACCTTATGGCTGAATGCATCACAGTGGGTGCAAATGGGGGGCGCGCCGTCCACGGTCACCCGGAATGAGTGGGTGGTATGCCCTGCAATATCAATACAAGTAGAGTGTGGGATCTGGGTTAGGCCCTTCGCGATCTCCTCAGTTGGGGTCAGAACTGCAATGGCTTTGCCAGTGCACAGGTGTGGCATCAGCATGAAGCGTTGCATTTTGAAAGATTGTATTTCGCCGTATACAGTGAGACCATCTTTCAGGTGTTCCAAAATGTCACGTTTTACCGTAGTAGGCAAAAAGTCAAACGTGAGGAAAATTTGGTTTGATTTTGTCCATCTGGTGCATTTGGTTTTGATGACCCATTGCCCTTCAGGGAGGTCGACCACTACGCACACCGCTGCAGCCTTGTCTGCTGCCTTTTTGCTTTTAATACCTAGCTCCAGCCAACCGCGTGACATGGAGTGAGGTGCAACGTACACCGCGGTCAGGAAAATTGTGTACACATCTTCACAAAATTTTCTTCATAAGGCCATTTTTTGGATGTCCAGAAACACGTGGACTCCAAATTCTACCGACAAAAGTGGCTGGGAGTGTGGCGTGTTGATGTACTGGTTGCACCGTGCTTTCCATGTGAGTATCTAGGGGGAAATTGTGACCGCCAGTTTTTTAAGATTTTTGTCTATTCCGCTGGATTCTCCGGGGCGTTTTCAAACGTTGGAGGCCGCAGGCCTTCCACCTGCTCCTCTTACCTTACTTGCCCAACTGCTCCCTGACATGGGCGCAGACTAATCTCCTCTGTGAGATTATTAAACTAGATTCAGTCTTGAATTGAATAGGTTGCAAAAGTGATTTCAACTAGAAAAAAAATTTCTTCACCAACTTCATGGAAACAATGTTTACAGGTGCTCCGCTATCAACAACAGCAACAACTTTGATCTTGTTGATCATAATATCCATGTAAGTGCACTCAGAGTAGTAGGAATCAATAGAAATTACAAAGTGAATATGTGAAGAATCCAGGGAATTAAGAGTGTTCTTCAAAGTATCTTCAATGCTAGGATATTCACGTATGAATTTGTCAATTGGCATTGCTTTATTGACCCCTTTCAAAATTCTAGGTATCGGATGCATTGCTCAGACCTTCTACTGGAATATTTTCAATTATCTTTTGCACATACGGTTTAGCTACTACATCAGAGGCATCAGGTCTGACAACCTTACTCTGAGAGCGAGTTACCGCATGTACATTTGTAGAATCTTCATTAGGTACTAGAATGGAAACTGTTTCATTGTTAAGCAAGGCCCCATGGCCTGCATTTTCTTGTCAATCAGGTGGGACTGGTTTTTACAGCACAATAGAGCGTCCCACATCTATTGTGCTTGTTCTTTTCCCTTCTCCTGAACATTATCAGGAAGGACTACATTGACATTGCGCTGACGGCATTTAGAGGCAAGGTGCCCTTTATGGTTGCATTTATAGCAGGTAATATCATTCATTGAGCGTGTGGGCTTTGTATCTGAGTTCTGCTCAGTTTTCATAGGCGAATCATTTTCAATCTTCTTATTGACTTCAATGGGTTTCCCAACAGAGGCAGGTCCTGATTTGTACCCAGTATTAGGAGGGCCATAATTCTGTGAACATCTGCAAAAATAGTCAACTAGTTCAGATGTTGTAAGATTTTGTACAAAGGCAGGCATTAAAACATTCGATAAATTTCAGTAAGTTTGTACCACATGTTCTAACACAATCTTAGCGTCAAAATTGACTATAGCTTTGGCGCCTAGGAGAACTTTCGATTTGCGATAGAATTGATCCACAAATTCATCAATGGCTTCATCTTTTTTAAATTAATTATTCATAAATTTAGATTTTCTTGTCAATATCTGTTCTGGACCTCCAAATTTATAAAGCACAGCCTCTTTGACTTCAGCATAAGTTGAGTTTTCATTGATATGAGGCATAATCAACTCAATGCTCAACTGATCCAAGAAGTTAATCATAGTAGCTGCTTTGTTGCGGCCGCTGGCCCCATACATGGCTAATTTGAAGCTTTTGATAAATGTGGTGATATTTCCATTCTTGTCAAATATAGGCAGGTTCACTGGTTTGTAATTATTGCTTACCCACCCAGAGTTATCAGAATTGCTTCTTTGATGGCTTGGCCTAGATGCACTAGGGCGTTGAGGCACTGCACCATGATTTAAGGTATTGGGGTTGGCCAAAGCAACCATATTACTAGGCATCTGTTGACGTGGTACAGCATCTACTTCAGTGGCTACTCCCGAAGCTTCATCCTCATAGTATTTGGAAGCATTTTCAGTTGAATGGTTTGTAGCACATTGGCAACGCCCGTCATCCAAGTTTCAGATTTTATCATCAATTTTACTTTCCCAATTAACACAATTTCGAATTTTTAACTTTAACTTCACAATTTCCTCATTCAAAGTGGTGGTTTGTAATTGCAACATGGAAATCACTTGGTCTTTTTCCTTAATTGTCTTCTTACACTAATTTACTTCTCCATGAAGAAGATTGTTTGACTCATTAATATTGGTGACCTCCTTATTAATATTATTAATCTGCTGATTGAGAAAATCAATAAAATCTTGAATTTTTTTGTTTTCTGCCCGTTGGCCTTCAAATTGTGTTTGCCAGTAATTGATTTTTCAGTATATTCATCCTTCATCTGTGAAATTTGGGCGCACAGTTGTTGATGCTGATTATGAAATTCATCATTAGTGTTTAGCTGCGCCTCTTGAGCTTTGTGATTAAGCCTCATGAACTCTGAAGCATTGATAGAAGTCTTTATGATATTGTTAACCCAAGTTTTGGTAATTCCTATTTCTTCTAATAAATCGCCAAATATAGGATGAAATCTGTCATTTAGCTCTTGTGCTAATTATGCTACTCTGTCATTAGCATAAGTAGCTAGATTATAATTCGCTACAAGCTAGAACGGACTTCAGCAAAGTTGGCCTCTAAACGCTTATTAAAAATTTGGGCCACCTGGCTGGAGTTGCGTGAGAAGTTAACCAACTCAGTAATGGCCGCATGATGGTGAGCAATTGTCATCTGAGAATTTCTAGAGGTGGGATGTACAAATTCTATTAGGTATTGGGCAATATTCTCTATCCCAATTAAATTATTTCTGACTTGAGCTACACTCAATTGATGATGAGCTAGATATCTCATCCACAACACATCTTGCTATCATTGATGATAGAAAGTATTACTGCTGTTGTCCGCAGGCCCTTGTCCCATTTGGTACCCTCTTAACAACTGATGCTTGAGTTGTTCAAGTTCTTCATGTGAAATGGGCTCATCAAGTAGGTAATGATAGGTATGTTATTCAAATTAATTTGGGACACAGTCATTTCTGTATTCTCATTAGGTCCAATAATAGTTCTAAATAATTGATTGATTACTCCTATACTTGACGCGATCACCATCTGCATTCCCAGCCATGAGCGTTACTTGTTGTATTTTTGGTCTACTAAGGATGTCTGGTTCTTCTTATGTGGTAAGGTGGAGTTTTGATTGTCTATTATATGAAGACAACAGACCAGATGGTGACTATAGTTAAGATATAACTCCTTGGTAATTCTACTTGAAGTTGTATTCTTCTGTCATTACTTAGACAATGGCACGCTGCCCTGATCTTCCTGATCCCAAGTAAATCCTTGACTTTTTACAACGATTAGCATTAATACTAAAAGCTTATAAATTAAACTATAGAACTGTAGGAATATTGATGTTTGATATTTGATTATTTATTAGTATTAACTTGGGATAAATTATAGGGTTTGATGTTCACCACATCTTACCCATGACGCCTCAATTTCAATGGCACTTGGCCAGAGAAAGTAGCGAGTTCATTTGAGGGTCTACAATCCATTCAACTTGAGACATCCCAAATGTATCAGAGTCAGTCTTAAACTCAGAAATATACTAAAGACAGTGTTTCTAACGCGTCTGCAAATAGATGTACCCATACTCATCTCAAGCAATCAGCAGCACATACCAAAGCAATTTATACCACTAATTAGTAATTAATTTGATTGAAAACTCAATTGACATTAAAAACTAATTTTGACATAGACCAAAAAAGCCCATGTGCCCGGGTTATTTAGTCAGCTATAATTATAGGTCTGACTAAACCAATAAAGCCCCTGTGCCCATGTCATCATAGTCAAATATTATTAAGTGGAATTGCTAGGCCAATAATCCCAAGTTCAGATATACTTAGGATATTTTTTATTTATAATTACCAACTATTTATATCCAGTCAACCATTCAACAGTAATCTTATTCAGCTTCTGGTAATTGATCACCACTTAATTAGAGCCATCCTATTTCTTCACAATAAGAATTGAACTTGCCCAGGGACTTGATGATGGAACTAGAAGCCTATGCTTCACTAGTCTGCTGATTTCTTCTTCCACTACTGCTTCAGCTGCCTTTGACCATCTAATCGGTCTCATCCTGATTGGCAAATTTTCCCCAATATCAACCATGTGGATCACATCTCTCGCGCTTCCAAAATCATGGTCATCCTGGGTGAATACTTCCTGATAATTTTTGAATAATTTGAGCACCTCCTCCTGCTGTACTTCCATCAGATCATCGAGTTGCTCTCAATCAACCAATAGGTTGATCCTCTCAGTTACCCCTAGCCATTAATCCCATATCATCAAGGGTCCCAAAATTGTGAATTTTCCTCAGTTTGGCCGTCAGGATTAGATGAACAAACGTGACGATCTGATTCTTCTTGATCTTCATTCGTTTTTCACTTAAATTCACCAGGGAACTCAAATTTCTCCATGTCCTGGAATTATTATTCCAGGAGCCACCCAAGGCTCTACTCTGGACTTCTTGCAGGGGCTTCCGACCTCCCCATACAGTAGCTACAGTATCTCCAATATCAACCCCATGTCGACTATCATTTGTGATCCCAGCAGTATGTTCTTTGCATTCTTGATCCTCAGTGGAATTCCCCGATTTTCTAAGATTTCTGTTGCCATTTCTCATCGCTTCCGCCAACTAATTGGTATCAAATTGGGACAAAGCCATCATTGCATATCAAGTTGATGAAGTTGTTTCTCCTACTTAATGGAGCTTCACCATCCTTCTGGTATACTAATGGTAACGTCTGACCCAGGATGGTCAATGTATTGTCCTCAAAGTTACAATTAACTCTGTACTTCCATAGAAATTCCGTCCCAATCAGAATAGCATAGTTTTGGTTGGCCAAAACTATTGCTTGTGCAGATACCACCAAGGATCCAAATCAAAGTGGCAGAGTGCTATATGCTCCACATGAGATGGTGGTATTTGGTCCAGCTGTCCCATACTCCTTCTTGTGTTCCAAGTCAGGCGAGATCTTCATCCTCTTCACCAGCTTAGTTGAGACAATATTAATGGGCGCTTCACTGTCAATAATTGCTCTCACCCATACTAGATTCACTAGTATATCTATATACATACACTTGGAGTATTGTAAGATAGTGTTTAACGAGTTTATAGCAGCATTATTTGCTGAATTGAGGGTGTGAATGATTTGTGACAATAACCAGTAAACAATTCCTTTATCATGATGAGGGGAATTAACAGGTTTGCCTCATCTAATTGAACTTCAGTCAATTCATCAGGATTATCTGCAGCTAAAATCTTATCCACTAGTTGTCAGGCGTATGGCCGGGCAACTAACTTGATTTCTCAGGGTCAATTCCCTTTTCCCCAGATCTTGTTACCGCGTTCACATCCAAATTAACTACTTTATACAGTTGATACTGTACATCTTCATCTACAAACAGATTACTGATGTCAATTTCCTTGTGCATAATATTTGGAGAAACAGGCTTCTCCACATCTCTAGACTGTTCCCCATCTAGGCCATGGGCCCTTTTCCTGACTCCTTTGCAGTTGCCAACTATTTCGCTTGGACCACATTAATTTGATCCTTTAGCTTCTTGTAATTATCAGCAAAGTGTCCCTTTCGTCCGCTTTGGTAAAATACTTTCTCTTTCTTATTAATCCATCTGAACTATTCAGGCTTATTCCCTGGCACGGTTCAATTTGTTCATTTCTTTAGCACCCTTGTTCCCCTTTGTGGGATTTGAATTTTGTACTGGGTTGGATTTGAAACTTCTGTTTGGGCATCAAATGTTGCTCCCAGATTTTTAGATTATCTACCATCTGAGAGGTAATAATATTTATTGCAGACATGGAAGACATCATTTGGTGCATATTGTGATAGGGCTAAAGGGCTGCTTGTAATGCAATTCTGGCATCAAAGTCGTCAAGTACCTTCACTCCAACAGGATTTGTGATTCCTGGTAGAAACAAACTGCAAAGCTTGCTAAAGATTTATCTTTATGGAACTGGATGCCCATAAACTCTTGTTTGCGCTTTGACATGCGCGTTGGGCTTCCAAATCTCTTCATGATGGCCACTTTAGCCACCGCATATGACCAGCTGACCCCCTCCAGATGGGTTACACTAGATTTTGGCAATCTATGTCTAGGCAATTCATCACTGTCAATGCCTATTGACGATCAATGTATCCAAACATAGTCATATTGAACAGTTGTAAAAATGCTGGGGCATTATCCCGATGGAAATTCAGAAGTTTCAGCGCAGCCTTGAATTCCTCCAAGGTTTTTCTAGCAGCCTCTCTAGGTTCAGCTACTCGGCTCACTTGGGTAGTGATTTTGGGGACTTATCTCTGAAATAGAAGCAAAAGCGGGTGTCATGTTTCTTTGGGTACTCGACTTCCCAATTAAATATGAGGAGTTCTTTCTTTGGCATTGATTGTTGCATATAGCTCACAATCACATTTGTGAGTTTTTAGCTCCTTGAACTGTTTGACAAGTCACTTGGTATCAGCACTGAAAGCTCTCAAACGAACGTGATCCATTTCAAATCCGTTTTCCAGAAATAAGACCTCTTGAATTAAGTCCCCTTCTTTCTTCTTTAATGACGTTACTTTTCCAAGTAACTCAATTTTAAAACTTGCGACATTATTGATCCCTTCCTTCATCTTGGTGACTATTTCTCCCCGGCTGCGAATTCTCAATGATCTTCTGAGTTTAGGGCGTTCTGATTAACGGTGGCTAACTCCATCCATAGTTTTCTTAACTGATCTTAAACAACATCCTTCTAAGTTCTTCTACTCAACTACAACCCTGTAGTGAGCACCACTTTGTAATAATTTATAGGATTGGTTATTTTTGGTCAATAATCCCTATAAACTTACTACTTGAAAAGGTTCAGGTTTTGTGAGATTTGTCCGCGTTGTATGATAGTTATTAAAATCAGTTCATAATAGTATAATGACTATTATCTGTAGTTGAATAAAAGTCCTAGAAACATCGATGAATCCCCCCCTCAGGTTGGGACCATCTAGTACTAAAAAAATAGGAGCCTTATATCTCAACCCAACGCTCAGCCAGTATTTCCGCTCAAAATACTAGTGATGTCTCAAAATAAGGATTTATTCCCTCGTACCATCTAACCCAATCTTCTCTTAGATTCCAGTTGACAGTTTCTCCATTTCAACACACAGTTGGCATCAATCCCCAATTTTATTCCACTTCTTCTCTGAATCTCCTCTCAGATCCTTACTCTTTTCCTCAAAGAGTCTCCCAATTATTGAACACAGCAATAATATCCCTGAGAAAAATAGAACAAATGAATGCTGATAAAGTGTACTATGCTGGTATATTTACTGTATACTCTGTACTGTTTACTACTTTGTGTGTTTTCTATTATTAGTAAATTCTAGGAATATATAGTGGGGGATTTGGCGCCCAACCCTCAGTTGACACCTCTTTGATGAAATGGCAGCTGTTTCCATTGAATCACCCATCCTCGTCTCAGCAGTGATGGTCTTCCCCATCCTGGCTAGGATTCAATCATTGGATATCCTCAAGACCTAAAACGGAAAGAGTTAGAAAACGTGTCCCTAACGTTTTCCTCTCAATCCAAACGAACCAACCATATTTGGCAAGTGACCTTCTTAGGTAATGGGACTTGTTACCCATTAAGGCAGGTCATGAACCAACTGATTGATTTGCTAGTTGCAGGCAGCATCACTCGCCTCGCAACTTACTCCTTAGATTCCTGATCAGTCAGTAATGAAACCTGACTGATTCTAATAAGTACACATGATAGTTAATCAACTTTCAGATGCCCCTATTTCATCAGCAACTCTTCCTGACGATATCTTAAGCAAACATCTGGATCAACCCCTGATATATCTGACCGGCGAATAACCCAAAATCCCCTAAACATAGTTACCCTAAAATCAGGGTCAACAGATTTCCAATTCACCTCAAATTAGTGTTTATCCCCTACCGATTCCTGGTAATCTAGCTGGCTGGGAATATGGGCAAATTTTCCAACAGCTAATCCTTGTTAAAGGTTGACTTTGAACTAGCAGTTTTCAGCTCTTTACCATCTCAAATCCTAACATGAAATATGGGTCTTATACTGTGACATTGTTGATATGTACATAGTCCACACATGGGTGGAGGAAGCCATCTCCTTATTGGGCAGATACCTTTGGGGAGGCAACTAAAAGGACTTTTTGGAAATTCCCCCTCTCTAGCATGTTGTCCAGACTGGCTGTCAGGTCCAGTTCTTCTTCAATGTATGGGTATAGTGGGCATTTGATATTCACCAAGTCCACTGTCAGAAAAAAGTGCAGTTCATACTCATTGGGGGAGGAAGCCAAGTGACTAAGGTAGGATCAACTATATTTTTCAAGGTAGTAAGGAAGCTTGGTGGTCAAGGGGAGTTCTGGTTTGCACAGCGTAGATGCAAGCATAGGTGGCAAGGGGCATGTGAGACAGGGTATAAAGAGAAGCAAGCTCCCCTGACCACCTGAGTTTTAAAAGAATAAGGTATTGAGCGTCAGGTCCACATACATCATGTCAACGCACCATTTAATACATATAATGGCATGATACAAGAGCCTGGAGCCACTAAGAAACTATCTGTGAAATAATTGTCATGCAGATAAACCTGAGGGGCTGCTTGACAGTTAATCAAGCCATAGTGTCAGAGGATGCCCTTATGGTGGGAGTCCCACAACTAAGTCTAGGTCAAGAGCAACCACAATTTCAGTATGATAAATTTTTAAGCAGCGCGTGTGTCAGGAGGATAGGTGCACTGATAGTTTGTGGTCTTTTTTAAAATCCTACTCTTTATTTAAATCTAAAAATGAAAGCAATGAATAGGTGGAGGGAGGAAATGAAGGTTTTATATGGGTGAAATGACCAAGTGGGTATGCCTCTAATTTTCTAGCATTGCAACTAATCCTGATTGGTAATTTCCTTTGCTAACCACAATTCTAGTGTCAGCGGTATTTAGGCCAGGCGATCTTAAGGATTTTTGACCTTTAATCACGTCAGTCAATCAGTCTTAGTGTAAAGGCAGGCGCATGGCCTTATAAATCCTGGTAAAGGTTAGAGAAATAATTGATACTTGAGTTGATCAGAATATGTCCTGACCATATTTAGTAGCAACCTCCATGTAATGGGGCGCTTCTGGATAAATTGCCATTTATGATCACGGCATGAACAACCCATATTTAATATTGATAAAAAAGCTTTGAGGAGGATCATTTCATCTCTGAGCATATCTATAAAGAAGAGGTTTAGAGGGGGTACATATCCGGAAACTTGTTTTCCAGAGAGCAAGAATCTCATTGTGGACCAGTACTTTTTGAAGATGATGCATCATAGTAATGTTGGCCAATATCTTCTTTGGGTTTGGCCATACTGTGCAGTCCTTATACTGGTATCCTAAGTCGCAGTGCATGCCCAACTTGATCCTGCTGTAAACCTACCACATAAGTGATTGTTTGTTGATGTCAAAATCTTGTTGTTTAGGCCTAAACAAATCTTTAAGGTCATATTTAGTGTCTCAGCTTTCCTCTACCAAGTAGTCAAGCACTCATGGCTTTATTAAGGTTTGACTATGAGTTTGGGGTGCCAGATGATTTTTATAGGACATCCTATATAAAACAAAATTGATTTATCAGCAAACTAGTTTTGAATACAGTTTAATTATTTCCAAGTGGTCGCTGTGCTCATTTCTAGCCTCAGGCCTCTTTTTCCCACTATATCTGTCTTTGTCTCAGCTCCTATATTTGAATAATCAACTACTCAGCAAAACTGCTCAGTTGCACAAATTCCAATAGTAGGTTTCAGTCATCCAACATGCCAAAGAAAGTCTTGGCTTTCATTAGGGGGTACTACACAACCCACAATACCATCCATAGTCCGCAGGGAATTGTCATTCTAAGAATTGCAAATAGGATCTTCCAGGAGAAAGGTGTGAAACTATTGATTAATTAACATCACTCCTGTGTTTGAAAACTAAGCTAAAATTGCCAGTAATCATTCCCATGCCTCTCACAAGGAAGGAGGGTTATTTGGCTTGGGTCAGGGCATCTGCATCTGCAATTATTGGTGAAGATTGGGTCTGAAGTTGGGGTTAGCCTGGAGGCGCTCTTGACATTTAGATGCGGCAATGTCATGTCTCAACTCTTATTACTCTATCATCATTTTCAACCTCCCATTCGATAGTGGAGCCTTAAGTGGCCTGACCTTGCTATGGCAGATTAATTACCATCTTGAGTGTTTAGTTCTAAAGTGTGCTGAAAAATGCTTATGGGCAAATGGCTGGTGCTGAAGTTCCTAGAGGTGTGCTCCTTAATTCTCCACATTAAGGGATGCAAGTACCAGAACACTAGAGATAATCAATTCCATCACCAATATCAATGAGTGTGGCCCCTCAATAGTTTAAAACGATTTTGTTAAAGGTGCAGAGTCTTTCAAAAAATTAATTATTTATTAATTTCTGTTTGCTAAATATTTGGTAGTTCGTTAAGTGATTACAAAGTATCCCAACAGTCTACTACTAACAGAGTGCCGAGCATTCATAATAATATGGTGGAGTTATAGTTTGTCTTGCAAATATCTATGAAGAAAGTATATGGTAATCAGTTTTTTTCAAGGGCACTGAGAGCTTGTCCAACATAGTTTCCTAGGTTTTCCATTGTTCTCTTCAATATATGAGACTAATACAGCAAATGACCCATCTAGCGCCTCAACCTGGGTTTTTATTGCCCATTTTTGAGGAAGCTAAATTTTTCGTTTTAAAGTGGAGGATACCCCAGTAGTAGAATATGGACCCTCTACCTCTGCCTCCCAAGTTAAATCCCAGTTGATGAACTTTGGGTAGGGGATGACTATGACAAAGTTGGCGTTGTGCACCAATGCCCTGAACCAAGATAGCGAATAGCAAGGCGGTCCATGGAGTTCCTGGCCTATCATACGCCACACAAGGAGGTTTTCTGGGTTTATCCTCCTTTTCCATCAATTCAAATCCCCTTTATCCTTCATCAGTGTGGCATCATCCCCAGGTCAGCCCACCTCAAATAAAATTTTAATTTTAAATTTTTTGTTTCAATCTCCTTTAGGGCTGTCTCATAGCAAAAGTTCTTTATTGTCACATCCACAAGATAAATTATTTTTTGTCCATGGATGGTTTATTCAATTAAGCGTAGTAGTTCCACCCTTTTGAGGGTTTAATTAAAATCTTCTTATTTGTTTGCAAAACTCACAGCATATGCTTTTTTTATGTAGGCTTTAGAAGATTTGGTGATGATTTAGAGTGGGGTGTGCTTGTTAATACAAGGTTAAGTGAACTCAGTATAGGGGGTGGAGGCCTCCTATCACTCATCAAGAATGCTACCAAGTCCGCATTCTTTTCAAGCAGTGGTTCTCAGGGGGCGTTTCATTTCTTTGATTGAAAGGATGTAGAGTCCTTTACAGCCTGATAGCCATGTCAGGGTACCTTAGATTACCTTTTCCTACAAAACTGGATCTACTCCCCTCTCTGGGGCCTTTACCAATGCAAGTTCTTGTGAGTTAACAAGGTTTGATGGCAGTACTGTCTAGGCATGAGTGGATGTGCTTCACCTTTTGTCGAATGGAAGCCTTGACCAACTCACAGTAGTTTGTGCAGTCTTAAGTGGACTTCCAGCTGTTCTCATAAGCAGGGTACCCTTTCCATGACACCAAGTATTAAATTCGCTGGGTTTTTGAGCATCCAGGACAGCCTCTACATCAAATTCTGGTGCTCCTTCTATCAGGAAGGCCTGACCTCTGTCAGATTTTTGCCTTTATATGGGGACAGTGCGGAAGTATGGAAATTATAGGGTTTATAGTGGTTGGAGCTTTACGTGGAATGACCCATTGAGTAAACCTTTGCTGATGGGGAATGGCCCTGCTCTTTTGCACGCCAGATTCTGACAAAGGATCTCAAGGTGGATATTCTTTGTGTCCACCATCACAAGATTTCTTACCTGATAGTTTGGTGCTGCGGGGAGTTTCCAATTGGAAAATTTAATCCTTAGCTGCTTTGGTCAGCTTTCAATGCACCTATTGGTGTAATTTCTGGATTGCATTACAAAACTGACCACCGCTGAGATGTTGGAGCGCATCTGAGGACTGATAGTAAAGGCAGTGTAATGAACGGGTTCAAGCCAATATTCCATAAGTAAATTGGGAAGTAAGGGCCACATAGCTGACTCTACTAGGGCCAGCCTGCCAGAGCCAATCTCAAACCCATCCGCTGAGTTTTGCCATTGCCACATGCCCTCGGATCACTGTCCACATGCTGTAGGAGAGTACTGAGATCCACGCCAACGCCACACCATGCTCACTTGTGGAGCCCATGCCTTCTATCTGATTATTCTATTTTAAATAAAATACACTTTTCTTTTGCAACCTAATCTTTATTTATTTTTTAGGATTATTGTAGAAGACTCAACTGGCTATATAAGCCAGCCTATCCCCAAATATATATAGTGCTTTTTGTAAATATAAATAAGATTTCCCCTATGCCAAGCTCTCCTGAACCATCCATCACATCTGGATGAAGATTCCATTCCCCATTAAATCATCATCGAAATTGCTCATAAGTCCAACGTCATATTGACTTGGATGCGTTTCAGCTTAATACTGTCAAATATCCCTTGCTCCAATTCCTTTTCATTCAGGTTTCTTCTTATAAATTCCATATTTGGATCTAGTACTAACTGATCCATAGTAATGCACGGATCAGGTACCACCTGATTCGTTACAGGCATGGTTGTTACCCATATTGGTTATATTGGTGACATCCCCATTAACAATTGAAGGGGATTGTTATATGCAAAATGGGCCAGCGGGAGGTTAGCTGCCTAAGCGTCCTAGTAAGCAGTAAAGTAGCAATGGTCTATTGTTCTAGAGACTAGTTAGTCCTTTCCATTTGACTGCCTATCTGTGGGTGGTATGTCAACCACTGGCACAGTTTGATTTTTTTGTTGCAAAGGGCGTCCAAGAATCTTAAGATGACCTGCAGGCCTCTGTCACTTATCAACTCTTTAATACTCTAAACATAATAAAAACTTGGGATAAATTACTTATCCATGTCCTCAGCTGTGGTTGTCATCCAAAAGGTGGTAAATATGTTTTGGTTTTAAACTGGTCTACAACTAACATGGTTGCGTCAAATCCCTGGGAGGCTGGAAGGCTTACAAGGAAGTCTACCAATACTGATGTCCATGGTCCTGCCGCCTGTTGTTGTAGGTGTAGGAGTCCATTAAGCCCTGTACTATCTGGCTTTAAATGTGCTCAGATGAGGAAGCGCTTTAACCATGAGGGAAAGTCCTCTGTTAAACTATTCTAATCATAAGCTCACTTTATCTAAATTAATGAAATTCTAGACATGGGGTGGCCCATGGTCGGAGGGCCATGATGTTCCCTTGTAAACTGCAGGCGTAAAATCTTGGATCTATATGTTTGTGAAAGTAAATCACCCTATTTTTTGGGGGTATTATCTGGAGGGACTTTTCACTGCTAGTATCTAATCACGCAGGGTCTTCCCTTGGGGGTTGCTGCTTGTGCGTCTAATATGACATCTAGGATGGAGGTCTCAGTATTGTCAATTTTTAGGGGTTAATTTGTGAATATCTGTCTGGGTGAGGCTTTGAAATGATGTTTGATTGCGGGCTTAATAGGCGGGGTTTTTGTTTTTGAGGGGTGTGTGATAGTGGCAATAGTAGCCGCAACTACCAAGTAAACCACCAGTACTTGTTCTGGAGGGACATTTTTACTAGGTCTGCATCTTCCATGGGCTGGGTTTGGCAGATGGGCTTTTTCTCGAAATGTCTGGTGGTATTTGGGTCAGACCTTGTACAAACTTATGATGAAATCAAAATTGAGTAGGTCATGGTAAGTCCTGGTTTGACGATATGCCATCTTCTGTGGTTTGTGGTAATAAGCAGGTGACTTCTAATCTGTACACTGTCACCCTTTATTTTTCTCCATGCATTAAGTATTGACAGTGCATCATTGACCAGTTGATGGCAGCCAGCTCTTTGTCTTAGATCACTCACAAGTGTTTGGTGCCAGTGAGTTCCTAGAGAACTAAGCCACTGGGTGCTCACGTTTATTTCTCCTGAAGCAGAAATGCACCTATGGCCGTTCTGGTGGCTTCAGATGCTACTTTGAATAGCTTGTCTTTATTGATGTGGTGAAGAATGGACGCTGTAGTAAAGACTTCATTGATGGCGTCAAAAGCTTACTGTCATTCTTCAATCTAGATGAATGGCGCGTCCCTACCACTAGGGCATGGAGGGGACAGGACAGTTCCATATTTTCAAGGGAAAAATTACAATAATGTAACTAAGCCTTAGAGACTGCAGAGATGTTTTTATGTAGTGGTTGAAACCAACCTTATTGCTTCTAGTTTTGAGAGGGCATTAGTGTGTCCATCTTTGAGTACAAGGTTTTCTAAGAATTAAACTTTGTTCTTGACCATATCATATCATTGTATTTGAATGCAGGTCTGCTCTGTAGGTCAGTAACAACTGCTTCAAGCCTTTTTTGTGTTACTCTGGTATGGGGTAGTGGATCAGAATGTTTTCAATGTATGACACGGTGCAATCAAAGTGGAGATTTTCCAGAGTGTATCAATTACAACTGATAATATGGTGAAAGCCTTTTTGATTCCAAACGGCATGGCATTGAACTGTAAAAGTTATGGCAAACTTTATATGGCAATTATCATTCTTTCCCTTCTATGACTTGGACTTGGTGGAAAGCATTCACAAGATCCAGCTTCAAGAAGAACTTGGACTTTACAATTTTTTGTAAAATCGCAGTATTAAGTAATTTTAAGTAAGGGGTTACAACTGTAGCGCTGTTTAGATCGCTGTAGTATATGTGTGACTGAAAAGTGCCATCTGTTTTCCTAGTGAACACTACTGGTGAAAACACTGGCGACTTTTTCTTAAAGAATTAATCTTTAGCCAGCATATCATCATATCTGGGCTTTTAGGGATTGGTCCTTTGACGCGGTGTAGGGATAGAGTGGGCAGTTGAACTTGATAAGATCCACCTTGAGGATAAAGTCTAGATTGAACTTGGAGTGGGGTGGTAGGCGGTTTGCACCATTTACTTAAAAGATTTTCTATTGGCTAGAGTTTCTGTGGCGTAGTTGTAAATTCAACTATCGTTTTAGAGGAGGAATACTCCACGGTTGCAACTACTGAATTTCATTATGTCAGGGTCAGGAGCAGATAGATCTTACCTGAGTGGTAGAAGAAAGTGAAGGCAAGTATGTTCCACTTGAGGTCAATGGTCACTGACAGTTGCGCCACCAACCCACGCCAAGGATTGTAGGGTAGAGTAGTTTGGAATTCAATGATTAATTGGCATGAAAAAATGCTGTGGGCTGAGAAATGCAGTGGTTCCTATAGGGAAGTGTGATCATTGGTACTCTTGGTCCCCATGACTAGGGCCCCTGTAGTGACCATTAGATACAAGGCCTTGATGACATTGAGGTCAGGAAAATTTCTGGAAGTTTTAGTGTTTACCAAGGCGTTAATTAAAGCTTTAATCAAACCAACTCTTATATCTACAGAAACAGGAAGTAAGAATAATAAATTTATCACAGCTATTAAATATGCATATGCCATAGTTGGTATATATACTTGCGGCTATCTTGTTATGATTTTAGGGCTTGTTGAGGAAATTGGATGGCATTTAGGCCACTTGGGCGTAGGATAACGGGCCAAAGTAAGATCTAAGGGGTCTGTCAATGGGCGCATGTGGTAAAGGTCTATGATGACTGGATTTCAATGGCATTTCTCCTTGACTTGCTCCATTATGTCGAGCTAATATGAAGATACTGTTGGCCTTTGGCTTACCATAAATAAAGAGGGTGTCCAGGGGTCTATTGGGTACATCTCTCACAAGATTCATAAAATGAGGCCTTTGGGGGCCAGGCTGTGCCACTAAGATCCTGGAGATATAGCACTGCTGATCAAGGTAAGCACTTGGTTATGTAAGAAGCTGGATGTTCCTCGCAGGGTCAAAGTGTGGTACCAAGGTCTCAGGATGGAGGCTTGCAATCTTGTAGAATCCTCTGTACTGAGTCAGAGGGGGACGTAGGGGTGAGATCAAGCACTGTCAGAGTGGAGATGGAGGCAGCTTGGTGATTCTCTTCAGTGATATTGAGCTCAGATGTGCCATTGGCTAATTGGCTTGTCTCTTATCTTTGTTTTCAGAAGTTCTCTTCTCGCCATCCAATAGCATGCACGTGCCCACATCAAGAATGGAAGGAGGTGGTATTGCAGTATGGAAATATGTTTTCTGAAGGGTCAGCTTTCAGTTCCACTAATATCCAGATTGTGATTCATTCTGTTGGGCCAGTATCTAAGCTGTCTCAAAAGTCAGAGGTCATTGTACCAAACCGTGTGGCTGCCCAACCCCTGGTTGAGGGATTTCCAGAATGTGGTAATGGCAATATCCTATGAGAGTTTGAGGAAATCAGCTAGCTGTTGAAAAGCCTTAATGTGGTCATCTAGGCTCAAGTCAAGAGACTAACAGTGCTTAAGTAGAACGGTAGTTGGGGCCTTGACGTCAAGGTGGAACCAGTTGAGGAGACATTTTATTAAGAAGGAGGTGGGGCCTTCCTCAGATATGAGTTCTGGTGTAGTAGGGTGTGGGCCCAAGTTTTTGCTTCTCCTTGAAAAGCGATGAGTAGAGCCAGCGATTTCTGTTATTTTGGAGGACTCCATAATTCATGTTAAAGTGGCGTGCATTTTGAGCTTGTCCAGGACTCCCAACATCTAATAGGCTACCTCATCTGAGAATTAGGAGGTAGGACCTATCAATATCAAATTGCATTTTTGTGCGTCAAGGAGGGTTAGTGGTTGTGCTGGTAATGCGAGAAATATTCGTTTGATGGCTCTAATCATCATAACTCATGAACAACATGTAAAGAGTGAGCGCACAAGGTCATACAGTCTTCTTTTGGGTGTGTCCTGGCCTAAAATTTACTGGTCTTGGGACAAAGACATATCTTTGGTGTCAAGTGGCTAGGTATTATGTCAGAAATATGATGTGCTAATGAAAGAATTAGCTTCCATTTGAGGGTACTCCAATACTTACAGTATAATTCTTAATCCACAGGGCATCGCCATACTGGTGCTTTGCAAATAGGATCTACTAGAGAAAAGATGTGGGAAGTATTGATTGATGAGCATTGTTGTAAATGAGGCCACAAGAGAATTGTCATGGCTTAAAAATTACATCATAATGGGGACAAACACTAAGGACAAAGCTGCATGTCATGAGGCCAAGAAGGGAGAAGTTGGCAGGCCTCATGACATCAAGCATACCTTGTATCAACGCTGGGTTAAGGCGAGGTATTGTAAGTCCAGGCGAACGTCCCCTCTGCATTGATTGGGCGATTTTCCCATTTCCTAACAAAAAGGGTCCAAAGAGGGCAACTGTACCCCTCATCAACAGGGCAACCTCACCCATATGGTAGACAAGCGCTGGGTAACAATGCTCCCTATGAAGATTCTCCCCTGGTTCCCAAGATTGCCTCCGCCAAGTGAGTTAGCCAAATAAAGAAAATCTGTTCCAAAATTATTGGAAACCGTCATCCTCACGAGCTGGATGGACTCTATAAAGCTGATGGCGCCAAATCCTCAAAATTGGAGGTGAAATGTCCAAAGTATATGGCATTAAAGCCCAATGGGAGTGCAACTCATAGATGGAAGGGGACAAATAATGTATTCTCAGTTAAAAGCTCTGATGACATCAAGTCATTGAGCAGTACAATTGCCAACCCCAAGTACCCCTCAAAATTGTCGGACCTTGTCCCTGATGGGCATGGATCACTATTGGGGATTATTGCTGATGATTTGAACTCTTATCACAAAATTAGGATCATCGCTCAAGGAATCTCGCTTGGCTGAACAAATGCCCCAGCGACCAGGAACAAGAGGTTTGGTCATCCTGAACCCATTTCCAACCTGTTGGGACCACCCCTATGTGGGGTGGCCCTAGGGAATCCCCATTGCCCATCAGGCCAAATGCCGTTGCACTAACCAGCATAAACGCAGTAAAGCCTCAGATCAGGTGTTCACATACAAACCAATAATGACTCAGTTCACTGCCAATTCTTTTAATGTCAGTTCAGATTGAAGTCAGTTACCCCCCACTTTCAAAAATTCGCCAGTTTAGGTCAAAATTTTGAAGGACCTGATCCCTGCTTAGACAAGCTACCAAATTGAACACTATTTAATCAGTTGCATCACACTGTGGAAATTGTTGGTAACTTTTCTTTATTTAACTTTTAATAAAAGTTATTTTCTTTCTGCTCAGCATAACTTTCTGAGCAAAATTATACGGATTAGAAAGTAAAACTTGATCAGCCACCATAGTTTTGCTCCAATGTCCTCAGATTCCCCGCTGGCTGCCCCAGTGTGGGGCAGCGGCGAAACTCCCCCCACTGTTTTCTGTCCAACAATAAAACGTGCTCAGACTGGCTCGCTCAGTCATACCAAACCCTGGGACAATTCGTACCTCCCAAGGATCTCAACACCCACCTCTTTATAAACCCAAGAGATGCTCATTGCCCCCTGGTGTTCCTCTGGAGTAACAAGCATTTCTTCCTTAGGTTCAAATATGGGAAACTTTTCCCATACCATGACCAAGCCATTATCAAAATGGCTCAGGCAGTGATGCATCACACCGCTTTTATTGACTTCTGCCCCTATAAGGGGTATTTTGATCTCTGATTCACCTTTGAAGCTGATGCCACCACTGTGGCAACTGTGCCCCTGATTTTCCAGGGTACCCCTTTACCAACAACTCGGACCTGGCTCCCAGTGGACACCACTTTGATGGTTCAGTTCACTGATTTGCCCACCCACCTTCCCCCTGAGGTGCTCCACCAGGATCTGATGGAAGGTTTGGCAGCCTATGGCTCCAATCTCATCTTGCAATTTGTAGCCCCAAATGGGTCCACACGCCTCGCTGGGCCTCAGGCATATGCCACAACCAGCTTTGAATCAAACAAAATTGCCCATTGATTCCCCCTCACGACATTATACCCTCTGCCCCTGATCATCCGTTATGGGCCTGCATCAAGGGCGGACGGACAATTTGTCCATCCTGTTTTGAGTTGGACCACTCAAAACACAAGTGCTCATCCCTAGCTGCTTCCAACAGCGCTGATTTTTCGTCCACCAGCCTCCAATCTGCCACCCACCCTGTGCCAGCTTTGGTCTGGGGTACAATCCTACCTCCCACTCCCCCAAAGTCTGATGGTGCAGCTGCACCTGCAGCCACTAATCAGCTTACTCCTTGCCCCAGTGCCACAAATGCCCCCTCCAATTAAGCACCGGCTTAGATCCCAGTTTGATCCCATGCTTCCTCCAACTAATCAACTAAACCTCAACCATACTCCTATTCCCCAATTCAATTCAACCAGAACCCATGAGAGTTATTGGCAGAAATTGACGAATCAGGTAGTTTAATTGAAGAATCATCTCTGAAAATCAAGCAGTTCTGTAATGCAGAATGGGATGGCAAATTCCCCCCTCGCTTATATACCCCACAGCCAAATACTGAATCATTTTACAGCGACCACCAGCTTGAAGTAGAAGCAGCTGCCACATCAGATTGTCATCCCCTCTACAAAGCTTCCACCAAATCAGTGGCGATGCTCACAGGAGGTATTCCATATCCTGTTATCCCCATAAATCTCACCCCAAAAAGTAAGATTAATATGAATCAATTGCACAAAAATATCAATGACGCTATCCAGAACATGGTAAATGTAGCATAGAATCCTAAAGCTAGGATTACCTGAACCAATGTTTCCATGTTTGTTAAATTACCAGAGGCCCGCATTAAAGTCAAAAAAGCTTTAGCTGAATATATCACTGCCATTTTCATAATTTGCAATTTCTCATAAATACCAATCATTAGAGATAATGAACCACATACCGCTGATTCCCTGACGCCCTTGCTATCCACCTTGACATGTACCCTCTCTGGGATGCGGAAGCTGCTGCTGAAGTGAGCCCCCCTGATCCCCCTTTCTTTCCGCCATGGAGGAATATGCGGTCTCCGTTGCCCACCTTGTTGATTGTTTCATTTGGTGTGTCTTATTCAATCCGCTCATTTGGCATTTTGTTTGAATCAATTAGTTAAGTTATTTTAATCTTAGTTTTTAGTCCAGTAATGTCTGTCCCCTGGTCAGCTACCTTGGTTAAATAAAACTTTTAATAAAAATTCCTCTACCCAATTCCAGTTTCTAATATGTGCAAATCTAAACCACCTTTCCCGCCTATATTTCCACAATCCATTGGGCCCATGGACATGTTCACCTGGTTCTTCGCTAGGTTCCTATACACAACTATGACTAATGGGAACTCAGTGACAAAATTTCTTCCTGGTTCCATAACAGTCGCGCAAGTAGTAGTGCCACTGGCATTCAGACTTGTCACTTGGGTGCTTTGGCACTTCAAAAGGCAGGTCAGTCTAATAGTTAACTTGTTATCTTCCTGACATAATCGACCAACCATTATTCTTACCCATTTCCGCCCTTCTCATTGAGATGGGCGTAGCAGTGGTCCTTTTCTCTCAGCTGAATAAGGTTGTGTTGAAGTTCTACTATGGTCACATTAGCCCAGTACCTATTGAATTGTCTAAACCCACCCTCCAAAGTGGGATCTTCATGCTAGGAGCTGCTGAGGTGGCCTTGGTGTCAAATCCCTGCTCCAAACCATTTTCCAATTTAATCTCAATAGTGACTGTGGCTCATGTGCCCATGTCAGTATATTCTAGCATTCCAACTTATGAACTAGCTACACCTGTTGCAAACCTAGTGGTTTCCCCAATCCAAGTACCATCTCTTCCTTATCCACAGACTCAACTATAGTTGCCAATAAGAGAATTTCATCTACTTTTTATTTCCCATGAAATTAAGTATTAGAGCTCACCATGTGTCCTTTGAGGCCTTAGTGGATACTGGAGCAGCGGTAAACTTTATGAGTATGGAGCTAGCCCACCAGTTGGAACTTGACCTGAACTTGGGCCCTATGGTGACAGTCACTTCATCAGCCTCCCAGCCCTTGTACATAGTTCAACGCCCAGTACCCTTATCTGTTCATCAGTTCAGCTTTTGTGATCAGTTCTTTGCAATGCCAAAATTGGTGTTTCCAGTAACCTTAAGAGTGGGTTAATGGCATTGACAGCATGTTAGGATTTACCTGGAGTCCAATATGTTGTCATTTTCTAATGACCAGATGGAAGGCGAGTTTCCATTTTTGGACAATCTTACAAAAACTCAAGGCCGCAGCTCCATCACTTCCCTTGTTTCCCCTGCAGGCTTTCATCGGATTATTGTGAGGCATTATTGGGATACCAAAGCATCTTTGATTCTGAGAAGGTGGACATCTTCCTCCCCATACTAAATTTGAATTAGGGTTCAGAACAACAGTGCAGGTGGTAAAATATTAACTGCCCTTTGTTTCCGCACACAGCAGAGGAGGAGGCTGCTTTTAAAGTATAGTTGGACGACATGCTTAAAGAAGGGTAGTTGTTTAAAGAAACATCACCAGTTGCTTCTCCCTTCGTTTTTGCCAAGAAGGCCAATGATTTCCAACATCCCTGCGTGTATTATGGTCACCATAATAAAATCACAGTTTTTGATACCATCCATTTGCCACTGGAGCAAACTATTGGTCAAGTGATTGCTAAGTTGCATGTGTTCTAAAAACTCGACCTTGTTATTGCCTTTAACCAAATTTGGGTGATGGAAGGTCAGAAATGGCTTATTACTATCTGAACAAAGAGGGTTATTTTCCAATTTCGAGTAATGCTCTTCAGGTTGAAGAATGCACTGGCCACATTTCAAAGAATGATTGATAGTCTATTGGGTGATCTCCAGTTCACCTGCGTGGTAGCTTATATTGATGATATCTTGGTACATTCCTCAACTCCTAAATAACATGAAAAAGATTTGGAAGCAGTTGTGGCAGCCTTACATAAGGTGGACCTGTTTGTTAAGCCTTCAAATGTGAGTTTTATAGGAGCAAGTCACATTTTTAGGCAATCTCTGCTTTAAAAAATGGGTACATTATACCATATAACAAATTGGATGCCATCTGTGAGTAGCCCAATCCAACGACCTAAAAGCAATTAAGAAGCTTCTTGGGCACCCCTTGGGTTGGGACCATCTAGTACTAAAAAAAAAAGTTTCTTGGGCACTATAATTTTCTTAAAAATTTCTCTCATGCCTTATCCCGGTTAGCTGCCCCACTTCATCCACTTATGGGTAAGAATATCCTCTTTAGTTGGACGCCTGATAGCCAGCAGGCATTTGAGTCAATTAAAGAGGTGTTTTTGTCTCCCCCTATCCTAAAACATGTGGACCCCTACAAGCCTTATGTCATAGCCTGCGATGCATGATCTGTTGCAGTGGGGCTGTATTGCTTCAGGAGCATGAGGGGTAGAGCATCTCGTCGCCTATTTTTATTGTAAGTTCTCTCCTATGGATCAGTCTTAGGTATCTATGATAAGGAGTTGGCAGCTGTGGCATGGGCCCTGACCCACTAGCTTAATCTTTTGCAGGGTACTAAATATGAGTTAACAGTGTGAACAGATCATCAAGCCCTTCTCTACTTCCACAAATCACAGAAGTTGGCAAACAGGCAAGCTCAAACCTATCAGGTTTTGTGTAGCTTTAACTTCAAATATGAGTTTGTGAAAGGAGCTTTAAATGTTCTTCCCAACTTCTTAAGTCGTAATCCTGCAAGTTGCCCTGTAGATTTAAATGAGGTGGATCTTGCTACCGTTATCCCTCCTACCCAAATCTTATCCATCATCCCTACCGTGGTCTCATCAGTGAACTTGGATTCTGATGCGCCTATTAAATCATGAGTTTTAGCAGCTCAAATGACCTGTCCCGAGGGGGTGGAGCTTTTTGGAACAAATGTCTCTCCCAGCTCATAAGCATTCCCTATATTCCTTGGTGTAGGGTCTTATTCGTTTTTAGTCACAAATGTGTGGGTTCCTCTCATTGTTAGAGGCGAAGTTTTCCAGGCTCATCACAACACCCCCACAGTCAGCCATCTGGGTAATAATAAATGCATCAATTTGATTGAGCGTACCTATAACTGGGCGGGCTTATCAAAAGATGTACCAGCCTGGATTGCCAGTTGTGTTACCTGCACACAGGCCAAGTTAGATTGATCAGAAAGGAATGGTCTCCTTCACACATTACAACAAGCCGAGAGTCCATGGACATCTGTGTCCGTGGATTTTATTGTCAAACTTCCCTGTTCTAACAAGTTTAAAGTGATGATGATGGTGAATAACAGCTTACAAAATTTGCCTTATTTATCCCTTTCTCTTCCATCACTTCTTCAGAAGAAACTGTCCATCTCTTTGTGCGCCATGTTCTTTTATGTTTGGTCTCCCACAGGAGATTATCAGTGACCATGTGCCCCAGTTTACAGCGCAGTTCTGGAAGGAGCTTTTATCAATTTTAAAGTTCACACCCTGTTAATCCACAGCGTATCATCCCCAGTCTGATGGATAAACTAGTGAGTTGATCAGATTTTTGAACAGTAATTGTGCTGCTATGCTTTGGCCGCGCAGGATACCTGGGCCAACGACCTTCCTTTCACTCAATTCACTTATATTAATGGAATGCATGCCTTTACGGGGTTTTCCCCTTATGAAGTGACTTTAGGGGTATAACCCCTCGTTTTTGGTCATTCCTTGTCTGCGGCCTGAGGTTCCAGCTGCTGCGGATCATGCAGATCATATTGAGTCTACCCTGCCCTTGGTGTGGGAACATCTCACTAAGGCTATTGGTAACTATAAGCGTTTTGCAGATTGGAAATTACTTCCTGATCATAACATTGTGGTGGGCTCATATGTCATGCTTGATACGCGCCATTTGCAGATGCAAGTAGCCTCCTGGAAGTTTGCAAGCAAGCGTTTGGATCCTCACTTGGTGGAGGATTTGGGAAATGGTGCTTTTTCAGTTAAAGTTGCCATCTCACTGGAAACAACATCCAGTTTTCATGCATCTCAGCTGTACTTATTCAAGGGGACAATCCCCTCAGTTTCTGAGCTGATAGTGACTGAGGATGTGTAGGAGGCCGAAGTGGAGAGCATTTTAGCATCCTGAAGATCAAAAAGGTCAGTCCAATATCTCGTTGTGGTAAAGGGTTATTCAGCCTATGAAAACATCTGGGTAAAAGCCATGATTGTGTGAACTCTATGGAACTAGTCGAGGCTTTTCACGTGTCCCATCCTGATGCTCCCCGTCCCCCCCACAAAGGTTGCAGCTTTAATGGCGATCAAGTTGCCCAGGGCATACAAAAATGTAGCCCTCACGCAGTTTCCCAGTGGTGGCGCCCCTCCTCTGGCAAAAGGAAAGGGTAATGTAAGTCCAGGTGAATGTCCCCTATGCATGGATCAGGCGATTTTCTCATTTCCTAACAAAAAGGGTCAGAAAATGGCAGCTGTACCCCTCGTCACACAGGGCGACCTCGCCCATGTGGTAGATAAGCGCTGAGTAACAGCTCTCCCTCTGAAGATTACTCCCCCAGTTCCGCACTTGCCTCCACCGAGTTGGTTCACTGAATAGAGGAAATATGTGCCAAAATCATTGTAAACTGACATTCCCATGAGCTGGATGGACTCAATAATGCTGATGGCGCTGAATCATCAAAATTGGAGTCAAAATATCCGAAATATATGAGATTAAATCCTAACAGGTGATCAACTTATAGCTGAAAGGGGATAAATAATGAATTCTCAGTTTAAAATTTTGATGTCATTGAGCTATTGAGCAGTACAATTGCTGACTTTAAATTCCTCTCAAAATTGTCGAGCCTTGTCCCCAATGGATGTTTCACCATCAGGGATTTTTGCTGATAATTCAAAGCCCTCATCACAAGAATTGGGATCATCGCTCAAGGAGTCCCACTTAGCTGATTGAGCACCCCAGTGATTGGGCATGGGTGGGTTGGTCATCCTGAACCCATTTCTGACCCGTTGAAATTGCCCTTATTTGGGGTAGCCCTGGGGATCCCTGTTGCTCATTGGGCCAAATGCTGTCACGCTAACTGGTGTAAACACAGTAAAGCCTCAGGTCAGGCATTCACATAAGAACTGATAGCGACTCAGCCCAATTCTGATTCTTTTGATGTCAGTTCAGATTAAAGTTAATATTTCCCCCCTCTTTCAAAAAATTTCCAGTTTAGGTTGAAATTTTAAGGGCCTTAATACTGCTTAAACAAGCTACCAAATTAAACACTATTTAATCAGTTGCATTGCACTGAGGAAATTGTTGGTCTATTTCTACATTTAACTTTTAATAAAATCACTCTGCCTAATTCCAGTTTCTTATGTTCAAATCTCAACCACCTTTCCCTCCTATATTTCCACAATCCACAGGGCCCATGGCCATGTTCACTTGGTTCTTTGCTAGGTTCCTATACACAACTATGGCTCATGGGCACTCATTGATGAAATTCCTTCCTGGTTTCATAACAGTTGTGCAAGTAGCAGTGCCACTGGCATTAGGGCTTGTCATTTGGGTGCTTTGGCACTTCAATTGTCAGGTCAGTCTAAAATTAAACTTTCTATCTTCCTGAAAGGTATGCTCAGGTTGGTCCTAGGGATGTAAGAGAAGTTCAGCCCTGTATAACAGCAGGTGCATTAAGACTAACTAGCTTTTTTGATTAATAAAAATGGCTTTCTTCAGTTTATTGGTGAGCGGGGTCTCAAAACCTGTTCAGCTTTCAAAATTTCTAGCTCAGGTTGGCCTCTCCTACAATTGATAACCCAAGTTTGGTCAATTACCAAGTATAGTTTATTGCCTGATTGAAGCATTCGCTTATTGGCACACCTCAGCTTATAACCGCTTCCTTTGATCAATTGTTCCCCTGAATTCCCTTAAATCCGTTTTTAAAGACCAATTTCTCTCGTTTGTCAACTTCTTTTATAATAAAAAAACCCTTTACTAGTATACTTTTTCTATGTTATCTTGGACAAACCTGTGCATGGACCTCTTTTAGGAAGTCTCACGCAATTTTAGCTAGTCACTTTTAACAGCTGTAAATATTACAGCTTGTGCACCGTTGGGCTGCCCAGGTTGTCTCCAACCTGTGCCTCCTTTAAAATCCCACTCGGAGCATTGCTTGGGTAGGAACTACACTTTGGGGTTCATTACCACCTTGTTTCTAATTCAATTTTGATTCTTCCCCTTTATTATTAACCACCCTCAACTTAGGTTATTACAGCTCAAGCACCCTCTTATGGGCTCTAGTCACTTTATTACTAATGACTAGTTTCTTGGAGTTGGCCCTGTGCACCATGCACTACCATGCTGGGAACAGGAGAGTTATAGACACTCTCCTTACAAGCATCAGCAAAACATTACTTAACTGTCAGAACAAACAGAGTTCAACCCTAAACTGGCAAAAGTGTGGGTAACTTACCCTCTGCAGATGAAGTTGGACAAGCCCTTTTTTATAGATTATGACAAATTGAGAAATTTATTCAATTATCAGGGTGACGTCATGCGAAATACTTTGATACCTGATCTTCAGAAAATTTACTATATATGAAGATGACAACATTGCCAAAAAAGACTACTAAAATTGACCTTTTATATCTTTGGGGACGAAATACTTTGCAGCTTGGTATTGATGATGCAATGATCAACTGGAATCTCACAATAGGAATGTTTGAGGCTCTCATTCAATTATAATCAAAAATGACAAGCAACCAATTTCAAGAGTCACTTGATAACCTAATGCAATGCACATTGAAAGAGCGCCATCACATGAGCCTAATGTCAAGAAGCTATTACCAAATTTGGTAATAAAGAAATAACTTGAGGAGATACTATTACCCTTAACCCAGAAGTGGGGACAGAAGAAAAGGCACCTGGACATCCAATCCAGGGTAATCAAAGGAGAAGGAGCTCGCAGATACAGGATTTGAATAAAATGGATGAAGCAACCAAAGAGGCAAAAAGATGCCACCTCACTAAGAGATCCTGAAAACCTCTAATATCGCTACCCAATTCCCAAGTTACTTTACAATTTTCATTCATTTTATATCTTATTTTTCACTAAAAGATTAAAGTATTCCAATTTTTACTTCAATATTAAACCCTCTCCACATTTTTTCAGTTTTTGATCTCTTTGTTTTACTTGTAGTCATTTTAGTTATCTTATTACAAGTAGCCAGTCTGGGATTAGCGATTAAGCAAAATACAGTAACCATTCTGAAATATGCTCTGTTTGAATAAGACATTCAAACTAAAGTACCTTGAGGCTGACCTGTCAAGGGAGAGGTTGGAATGCATTCCTTTGTCCTGAGGGCCAACGTAAATATAATATGTCATAGAGTGTCACCAAGAGTTTTGCAATGGTCGTGAACAGTTTATCTAAGAGATCAAATGCTACAACGGGTAGCATCTGAGGATAAGTTGTTTAATGAAGATAGATATGATCTAAGTGAGGTTGTCTGGTGCCTAATCAGCGTGGATTAGACCCCCTGAGCGGCAAGTCGGCCTCATATGCTAAATGAGACAAGGTCATAGAGCTGACTGTGGTGCTCCCTACAGGGGGGAGGCATCATCAGCCCAGAGTAAAGATCATGAGATTTCTCATGAGCAGTTCAATGATGAAGTGGATATGGAAGTATATAATGAAATTCCTCAATGAACTACTGTTGTGGTAGGATGGTACTATCTGTTCAAGATTCCAAAACCTTAAATTAGAAACGCATTATATATGTAAACAGATTGAGCGCATCAAAGAGACCTCTTGAAGAACACGAATTGCCCCATTCCTATTATGAGAGGACCTTCACCTATAATGAAGATTGAAGTTGCATTAAAAATATACATCATCAAATTTTATTCCCTAAAGAGGAGAATGGAGAAAACATCTGCACTCTAAACAATTATGGTGCTCTCTTGAGCAGCGCAACAACATGCTTTTTAGTATGGTAAGAGTATAGATTAGTTGAAGGCTGAACTTCATACTATACCAGAACCTACCTCAACTTGACCATTCACTCAGTTGCAGACACCTGTATTGGCACTCAACTGACTGCCATGCAACTGATCATGATGCGTGCTGACCTATTGAAGAAGAGCCTAACTTTAGATCTTATTTCAAAACCATGTGCACAATTGGAGTAGTAACGATTGCTGGTTTTCTCCAGATGTATTAAAACAACATTGATGGCTCTAGTGACTGCCAAAAGGTTTGCTCTGTGTAAGGATGTATGAGTTGCAAGGCTCAAGAGATCCTTAGCGTGAGCCTATAATCTGGACTAACTTGGATTAAAGATTAGGGTATCCTACTCTCAGAGTTCAGTAGTGAACAAGACTTCCAAAACATGAAGCAAGAGCTCCTACTTATAAAAATGGGCATGACCGAGTTTGCAATGACTACGCCTTTTGATACTACCTCAAAGCTTAAAAGTTATAGACAACAGGGACTATGTACTTAACAACTGCTAATACAGTTCTGCTGAGTTCATTGGAGATGGATCCCACCTTATAGGTTCATAAGAATCTCATAGTCAAAAGTGCGATGTCCCTAAAGGCTCTCAATGAAGCTTTACTTGATGTACAAGGGACATATAAAATGGAGTATAAGGTCATGGGAACACCTTCCCGACGGATTAGCTAGGCAGTCTACATTACTAAAGACAAGGGCGACAAATCAAAGAATAAGAATTCTAAACCAAAAGCGTTTGCTCATCAAGAACTAACCTGCAATAAGTGCCGTCAACCTGGGCACTTCTACAAATATTGTTAATACTTGCCACTTAAAAGAAGGACACCCCCTAAAGAGGATACCCAACGCTGTAAGCTGAATGGGCTTTCATACTGAGGGTGAAAATGATCACGAGAAGAAATACTTAACCAATGCAGAATACCACATGTTATGGGCACCTAGCGCAGTGGCTGAGATGCTAAACTATAAGTCAACGTCTTTGATGAAATTAAATTTAGCAAAACTTATTTGGCTTAAGTGAACCAACCTACCCAATCATTGATTTAGTTAAAGAAGTAAAGCATCTGGTGATGGCTAACTATAAAAACTTGGAACCAGATACTAAGGATACTGACAAAGTTATAATGAGCACGACTGCTCTGAGACAGTTTTAGAACCTGCTACTGACGTTTTGACCATTGTTATTCTAACAGAAATTGTGTGACAAAAGTGGAGGTGTTTAACCTGAAAGTGCGCGTCTTATCTGTACTAGACACTAGTGATCCAGTCAACATATTATGCTCTAAGCTTATGAAGAAGCTGAAGTTCATGCCCAATATCAATTACAATGTGAAGTACTGAACCGCTGACTTATGTTACCAGCACTTTAGAAACCTACTCAGCAATGCCCCTACACTTTAGGATCATGGTCCTAATAGCACTGGAAGTGGTTTTGGATAACAACCACTATGAATTTTTATATTGGGACACAGTTCCTACTTTAGTTTGAAATGAAGATGAACTTCACAACTAACGCCATATACATCTTGAGTTACCAACATCCACTAGTGTAATTAAGAGGATGTCAAATGGTGGGCTAATTAAGGTAAGCTGGGGCCTCCGCGTGGTGCAACTGGGGAAAGCCTGTGGAAACATGGGTGAGTAGCTAACACCAGAACCCAGAGAGGCACGTTGGTCGGGTCCTATAGTGGCCCGAAAGAAGTGCGGGATGGTAGTGATGACTGTGCCAACCTGTTCTTGCGGGTGTCTACCACTCCCTGAGGGGAGAATATGGGCAGAAAGGGGGGTAAGAGTCGGGCAAGGTTCCTGTCAAACAGCCTTCCCACGAGCTGGGGCTGCGCAGGTGTGGACCCCAGGACAAGGGAGGGGCAATCCTAGTTGGCTGCACTTTGGTGCACCTGCCTACAATAAACACCACGGTTTGCCAAGTTGGCCTGAAGCTTGGCTAGCTGCCAGTTTGGTCAGAATGAGCCGGCTGGCAGCGAAATGAATCATGCAAGAAAATTAAGGCTGATCTAAAAGGACTCTAAGGCTTCCTGGACAAAAAGGGACCAGAGAGCATAACTTGGGTAAAAAGCAGGTGACAAAGGGGAGGGCTTCGGATTCTCCCCCCTCAGGGGCATAAACCTGGGGGTCATTGGGCCTTGTCCCCTGCAAGGGGGATGAGAGGCATATCGCCTGACCTGGCTGGTGCAGACTAGCTGCCCAGTACTCAAACAGGGCGGGCATATGTCAGTTTAGGGGGTAGCATGAGCTACTCCCAATCGTGGTCAGGCCCACATTTTGAGTGCGGCTTAGATTCACGCAGCCCAAGTGTGGTGGGAACGATAACCCAGGCCTTCATCCCGCAATAGTTGCCCACACTAGGAGCCCATAGGGGCTTATTAAAACTCAAAGATGAGGACGTCAAACTGCAGAAGCAATGAATGTGTTTGGTGAAGAAAGCCAATAAAAAACTTCATTCACTAAACCCTTACTAATAATGATGTGAAACAGTTAACCTCCATGTTAGCACAAAGAAGGGCTTCTGTTAAGTGCTAGTTTAACTATGGAGCTGTTGACCAGAGGACCAAAGCCATTTTGCCCTTGTCAATTAGCCTAAAGATTCCACCGGATACATCTTGGAAGTTTACAATCACAAAGAAATATGTAAACAAGGATCAAGAGTATCACCTGGGTTCCATGACACAAACTACTCTGGAGAGTTGACCATCATCTTAGGAAGTAAAAAAGCTTGATCCATCAAAGTCAAAAAAAGAAAAGTCTTGCACACGCCCAAATGACCAGTTGCAATGACTTTAGATCAGTACATGCAGTAGGGAACTTTGAAGAGCTCAAGTTTGGAAATGAGACCCCTAAATAGCAGAAAAAGCTGACGAGCTATTAATCAGTTCAGTGGCATCTTTAGTTCTGAACCCAATGACTATATTTTTTCAAGGGCGAGATCCACAAGTTGGATATTGGATCTGCTAAAAATTTAAGTATAAACTCTACCACCGCTTAAAGCAGATGATTCTGTAATCACCCAAGAACTTAATTAACTAGCCAAAGAAGGGCTGATAGACCATCAAAATGTCCTTGGCCTCTACATTACTGTTAGTACATAAAAAGTATGGGACCATCGCATAGTTATGGACTACCAACATTTAAACAAGTTAATCAAAAAGGACTCATACCTGCTCCCACACATTGATGATGCTCTGAAATGCCTTGGCGGCTCAAAATACTTCTTGGTGATTGTTGGAAATTCAACTACAATGACCAAAATTACTCAAGATCAAGATTTGATATCTCGGTCTAATGAGATTGAAAAATCTACGTCAGAGATATCTGATTCTAGGATAGACTGACAATCAACCCTTCAGAGTTATTAACCTTCTCTAGAGGATGATGCTAAGCTATCTGATGAGGCAGAAAATTATATAAGAAAATCGGTCTCATCAAATAAGAATCTTATCAGATCTGGCCATCATAAGTATGGTAGTAATAATCAGCAATATTAGTCATCTAATAAGAAAGATCTTACCTCAGGTGCATCCTAAATATCCTCACAAATAACTTCTAAATCTAACCCTATAAATATCTCTCATTTCTTAAAAATAAAGTACTTCTATTCTGTCTCTCATAGCCTAAATTTTGGTCTTTTTTTCATACAGGATCCTTTATTTCCTATTGGAATCAACTATAGCAATGGAACTAATAACTTCATTACAATTATGTCGATCTTCACTAGAGCAATGGAACTAATAATTTTGTAGCCTTTGTAGCAACTGCTTATTGTAATTTCTCACGAAATTCCAATACTGGTACTCCCTGCCAGGTCTTCTTCTAAGGCTACCTGGTGAAAACATACTTTCATAATGATGAATATGTTTAGCGAAGAAAACTCCTCTTCTGAGGAATCAATGAGTATCACCTGATGGGTACACTCCAACAGGCAAGAGATGCCTTCCACTAATACAATCAATTTGCAATTTTAATTTTTTGATGGACTTGGCCATCAAGGGCCCTGACCAAGATAATTATCAAATTTAAGCCGCAAATGTAGAAGAAATGGTCAAAGGCTTGATAAGGGGGGCTATCCAGCCTGGTGCTTGTCCTAATTTAGACTGAGCATCTAAAGTTGCTGGAAATATGATGAACTTATACAACCGAGTGGTTTTACAGCCTACCAAAGTTGGGTTGGCTATAACTGAGAAGTACCTCCAACATTATGTACATCCCGCTATTCATCATGTACTCCAGATTTTGTGGTTGCATCATCTCAAGATCAGCGCCAGTTGACCCTGGCGCAACAATTTCACTTTCAGTTATCCTCATTTTATGAAACAGCTTCTAACTTTGGATGAGATAATTGGGAAGCTATTCTCAATAATAGTTAATAAATCAACAATATACATAACCAGTTAGTGCGAATTGATAATGGAGTTGTGGGATACATAAGCCAATAAGTATCTCAGCAAGTTAGTGATGTCACTCACCCTATTCACCACTGTATCACCACCCTTGAGGATGAGATTATGGGACAACTGGAACAATTGTGGGTCAAACATGAGGAGCGCTTTGGTGAGCTTGACATTCTAGTCCAACATCTTGTCCAAATGGTGGGTACTATCAGAGAAGGTGAACCCGGCCCTGGTGGTCCTCCTGGACCTGGGACCACCTAGTTCCCCTTTGGTAACCCT
>JAKSZP010013854.1:0-38165 GCA_022478985.1 Massospora cicadina
ACCAGAGGGGGAATAGACCCCATTTCAGGGATGAGTGAATTTGAGTTCCCACCTCCAGCTATCAAAGGGGATAGGGCCTTTCACCCATTTATTACAAAGAAGTGCAATAACCTAAAGTCTTTCCCAATTATCTAGATGATTGATATAAGACACACCCTAAATTAGAGATGGGTAGCAGCAGCACCTCCTTGTATGTCCCATTTAACCTTGAGCCCAATCCTTAGGCCAAATATTATTACTATTTCAAAATTTTCAGATTAAATATGCATGAGATTCAAAGGCTCTTCCCTAATTCAGAAGCATGTGCAACATGGATGCTGCTAGGGTAAAACCCTTACAAAATACAGAGCGCAAATAGATGCATCTGATGTTGTAAAAATTTCAATACCAGGTATAACTTGTTTAAAACTAATTACAAAATATTACTTTTAAATAAACTAGATCAAACAGGAATTTAGACAATTTGGCTTTATATAAACAGTAAGTCTGTATGGCACTAAAGCGAAATTTATAATTCCAAATGAAAATCAAATCTATATATAAAAATAAAAGAAATTAAGAGTCCTGATTTAAAGCAGAAAGGTGATGGCCCAAACCCAACTTGGATCCTTTGAGAATAGAAATTGTTCAAATTTTGGGATATCATAACTCATATAAGACCACCTCCCCCCTGTCCACCCTAAAACCCAGCACCCTGTTAATAGAGTGTTTAGTTAATTTTTCATTACCTCATACTTTACATATTTAAAACTTTGAGTCTTTAATTAGTTTTAGTTTAAACCCATAATTACCATTTTATTAAAAAGATTAAGGTCATTCAAGGGTCTCACTTGGTAACTTTAATTAAAGGAGAACATTTGGGTGGACTTACCCCCAAATTGGTAAAAATGGTTGTTACAATATACTGGAACCCATCTATCTCAATCTCACTTGTACAAAGAACCTAAAAATCCTTCCCCCTCTCACTTGGAACAAGTCATAAAGGTAAATCACAGACTTGTAGTCTGTGTTTGCTAAAAGGTGTTATGACACCTCCTCTTAATTTCAGTTTTCTCCTGGCATGTTCATATACAACGCTTATCCAAAATTTTAGATTCTACGGGTTATAATACACAAAAGATCAGACAACTATGTTTAGATTTAAGAGTTTAAAAAAAGATAATCACACAGCCACAATTTATACAAAAATATGTGGTTCATCAGGAGTTACCTTGAATGGAAATTACTTAAAACCTGGGCAAGCTCAGGTGAAATAATTTTTAAAAGAGTCAAAACAAACAAATAGTCAGATAGGAAAGTAAAAAATGGAATTAAACTTGTCATTAAATTTGAAAATGTCAAAATAAATTTAGACATTTGGAACTTGCCAAAACAATTTGAGAATAATAAAGGAATCTTTGCCAAACTTATAACTCTGGAGGATCAATTAAATTAAGTATTTTACAATTATTATAATCAGATATTGATGTTTAAAACCTGTAAGCATGGTATCAAAATTAACGTTAATTTTCTATACTAACAAACTTAGGCATATACACTTTCCCTTTATGTCCAGACATAAAACACAACACCCTGATGACAATAATAAATACTAGTTTATATCTATTCCTTTGCTTAACAATAATATTTTATATCAAAAAAGTCTCAAGGTTGAGTTTTTAAATGAGAATTCACTTTTTTTTGCAATGGTGAAGTTCAGATCCATGGAGGGGTCCCACCTGATAGGCCAAATTAAGGAGAGAGTAGTGGATAAGACGTCATCTGTTCAAGTTCTCAAGAGGTAGATATACAACACAACTAAACCCGTCTTCTGGATGTCCAATATAGGCTAAACCTCAACCCCCTCTCAAGCACTGTAACTTAACTTCACCTGGTAGTACGTCATTTAATAGTCTGTGCTTGATATTGTGGTTGCTTAGGAGCTCTCATTTCCAAACTATTATTCTCTTGCCACGTCACAGCCCTGACATAAAAACACAACCATACTTATTCTTATGTTGTGTTTCCTTGCCTTAGTGGTTGGGGACAGGCAATTGAACATTAAATCTTGTGAGGATCATCTCTAACTCACTCTGGCGAGTGGACCACAGGAGTCCCTATTTGATGATTAATTAGCTATTCTTACAAAATTTCACTTCTGTTTGTGGCGACGCAGCATGCCAACATCCACAAGTTGCTCCAATATTATCCTGACTTTTATCCATGCTTCTATACTCGTGGCTAACTTTGACCCTCACATCTTTTCAGATGCTTTATTGATGGTTGACCCACCAAATATTGATCCCATGGCTGACAGCTATCCGTTGGATATCTCTAGATCCGCATTAGGAAAGTTGTAATCTAATAGTCTGAAGAACCAGCAGTGTTACCTACATAGAGTATAAATAAAGCATATTGAACTAAAGTGCATTATGAGCCCATCTATGTGGATATGTCTGAGGTTCGCCCTTGTCTGATCCCTCAAATTTGCAGTGATATCCGTTGTATTATGATTGTGAAGATGAGATGTCAACACTGTTTTGTTCATGAAGGATAGAAACAATAAACGTCCTAAAGTAATGTATTCTGACTAGTTCTTTCTCTCAAGGGTTTGGAGGATGTTGATCATGCTTACTTTCTATCTCTGTACATATATTTTGGGGAACTGCAAGGTATCCCTAATCTCTCTGGTGGACACTGAATCCAGTGGTAATTTCTTTGATCTTTAAGTTATGCAGTAGTTGTATCTGGACGTTACCATTGATGCATCTAGTATTGTTGCTTTAAGTGCTCCCATGCTCAAACTCCCCCTTTAAAAGACACTCTATTTTGTAGCGCATCATCATGAGCTTGTAAAAATTTTCTCAGACATTTCAAGAACTTCTATACCCAATGATCATGTGATAGGTAGGTGGCGTCGCCACAATGTGAATATTAACCTAGAAGGAAATATATTAGCCTTTTAACTAAAATTTTACTCAAATGGAATCCTCTCATACCCACTTTGGCATCTGGTAGTGCTGTTGTAAGTCTGGGGAAGCATCCCCTATGCTTGGATTGGGTGGCATTTCCTTTCCCATCAAAAAAGGTCTGTAATGGCCGGTTATTCCCCTCTTCTCCCAGGGAGACCTCACCCATGTGTTGGATGAGTGGTGGGTCACAGCTTAACCTTTAAAAAATTCCGCCACCCAACCCAGTATTAACTTCAACTGAAATGGTACTGTGAATCAAGGGAATTTGTGCTGAGCTATCAGAGAGTCGGCATCCACTTGGGTAAAAAAGCGCAAATGAAGTCAAAGGCAACAAGCCTTTAAATCAAGGCCTTGGAAGCCCAAAACCTTTTACAACAAAGCTTGACAGGCGTGTACTTTTACAAGCAAAGTGGCTAACGTCAAATCTTCAGCAAAGCTTGCTAATGGCATCAGGCCGTTGGGAAATGCTGCTGCTAGTTTGAAACCCTCCCTGGTAGCGTTAGAATCTCAGAATGCCAAATCCCGCATGGCCAAATGGATGTCAGAGCGATCAGGTGTGGGTGGGTTGGGCACCCTGAACCCGTTCCCAAACACTTAAGACCATCTCTATGTGGGGTGGCCCTAGGAGGCTTTTTTGCCTGTCAAACAAAACACCATTTCTTGAATCATCATAATCGCAGCAAATCTACAATTTGGTCATCTGTGGATGAACCAATAATGACTTGGCCCACCACTAACAATTTCAGAGTCAGTTTTAATTAACTTAATTTCCCCCCACTTGAACTTCTGCCAGGTTAGGTCAAAACTTGAGGGCCCTGATCATGTGAGTTCTTAAGCTAATCCCCAATTAACCAACCATTTAAACAGTTGTACCACACTGGGGAAATTGTCGGTTGATTTACTTTACATAAAATTCAATAAAAAACTCCTATGCTTCAAAACCATTTTTTTAATTAAAAATATACTTTGCAGAAACTCTGTGACACCCCTAATGTTAAATTATGGGGCGCACATCAACTGGGCCATTACGATCATGTTGGTGACCTTGTTGCCTTCCACAGTTAACTATACTGCATTAAAAACTTCTTGGAACTTTCCACATTTGCCAAGGCCATCTGCCACCAGAGACTTGTTATTTGGATGAAACTTTACTTGCTCCAGGAAAGAATGCGCACCATCACAAATATCGTCATACCAAGTTCCTCATAGGGAAAACCAAACCACCCAATCCAATCCCTCACTTTCCTACACCTAGGACCGTGGCTCTGGGGCTGCAACAGCCTGGTTTGTTGCTAGGTTGCTTTTTATGTTTCCGCCTGTCAGCGCTCTTTGGTTACTTATCTTCCAGCATTTAAACTTAGTTTGAGCAGCAGTGGCCCTGGAATTCTGGATCACCTTTTGGGTGTTTTTGGATCCTGACTAGCAGGCCAGTCTAAACTTTATATGCCGCTTTCCTGGCAGCAGTGGCAGCAACAGTAGAGAATTTTCTGTTGAGGTTGAGCCTGAACTGCCTAACTTGTTAAAGATTATGGAACCTTTTAATTTATCTATTTGATGTCTAGGGTGCTAATCATTTACCAACCCCACTCAGAGTTTGACCTGAACTTACAGTTGACAGTTGCACTTATTAAATTAACTTCCCGTTGTACCTGTACACTGTTTAGAGATCAAGCTCATATCCTTTTATAGAAGATATGATGGCAAATGAATGGATGCTTAAGAAAACCTACCCATTTCTCCTCAATGTGTTTGATCAGAAACTGGATGGTATCATTGGCCATGCAGAAATTGAGGTCATCTGAATTATGTTACAGTCCAAGTTTCATACATTCTAACCCTTGAGACTGCTATTTTCCAAGCCATTCCAAAATCCAAGGTTTTTACAAGTTTAATTGTTGAACGCTTTTCATCTGGTGTGTGTAAGTCTGGAGACTCCACCTCTTGAGTTAGACTGGAAAAAGATTCCTTATAGGAAGAAGGGTCCTAATGCCCCCGTGGAGCCCTTGCTCAACTGGGAACTAGGGACATGTGGTTGATGAACGTGGGTAATTGTTACCATTGTCCCCAAAGGATCTCTCCACAGTCTCCCTCTTGGTTGCTTCTCTCTTGTTTAAAGGATAAAAGAGGTTTGCAGGGAGGTAACCCAGGCCAGAAGTTACTAACAGCACCTCCACCCTCCCCTGGCCTCCACGCCGCCATCCCTCACTTCCTTAAAAAGGTAGAAAATCGACCTCAAAACTCAGGAGATGTTTACTGAGTCAAGAATACTGGTCAGAACACAGAATCTGAAATTCTGGGTCTGGGAGTGCCAATCCAAGTTGAGAATCTATTCTCAAAAAATTTTAAAAAATTTTATAAATTTGTTGAAATTGACCCTTGTGGAATCCAATTCAGCCGGCCCTTTGATCCTAGCAAATCTGCTCAAGTTTAAATCAGTGAGAGTCCCTCCCTGGCGGATCAGAAAATTATGTTGCCAGAGTTTTTATGGCCTAGTGCTTAAGCTATCTGGTGACGCCCCAAGCCCAGGCTGGGTACCCATGAATACGTCAGCAGCCCCTGTCTAAGAACACCCATGACCCCATTTTTTCATATATTGCATATAATGAAACTGCCTCTGGAAGGGTCAGGTGTCAGTCCATTTTTCCTCTCAAGTTTTAAAATAAAGCTGATCTTTTACCCAATCCTATTATGTAGACTACACCTCTTTTTTTAGTACTAGATGGTAGACTACACCTCTTTTAATATACTCTCATTTAACCCAGTGAAGTATGCAGCAATCTGAGTTTTAGTACTAATGATTGTCAAGTGGCCCTCCAAACCATTAATCTGGAAGCCCACCAAATAGTGATTGTAAGATCAAAGATTTTGGCATGGGTGCACAATGCTAATCAGCCTCTTCCAAAGAGTTTTTGGATCTACTGAAATCTTTATAACAATCTGATCCTTCTTTGGCACCTGGAAGACAAAATACAGGTCCTTCTCCCTCTTTGCAAAATAGCTGAAAAATTCAGACTAATTTGCCTCGCTGATCTTCTGGTGGTTCACCACAATTTGTGCAGAAAGAGTCTGTCTCTGAAAATCGCATTTCTCAGTTTGGAGGCGAGAAACCAGCTGTACTTGCAACTGCAAGGTGGTAACCAGGCACTGGACTATCTGGGTCATCTTGTCAAAGACCAATCTGGCTCAAATCAGTTTATAAAAATGGTCACCATCCTGGCGACGTCCCCAACCCCTCAACCCATTGAAAAACCCCTCAATGGGTGCAAGGCAAAGCCCAAGGCCTCATAACAGTCAAATCAACTTGTGACAATTTGATTCACAAATCCAATCCGCATTTCCATACATTTTGTTTATTTAAATAATTTCCAGAAAACTTTATGATAGTTTTGAAGCATAAAATCTGGAAGAAGAGCCCAAAGTTCACCAACTGCAAACCCAGGAGGATTTGTCATTCTCCTTGCCTTTCCCACCCTCGGAAGATTCCTCAAAAAGACTACATTTGCCCTCATTGCAGCCATTTGATTTACTATGGGGCCTTTGGTATATTCTTGAATTTTTATTTCTATCACAAGAATCATAGGCGAACCCTCCTACAAGTGATCAGAACTGCTATTTCATTGACATTATGGGTTTTCCAATGGGTTGTTACACACCCATATTGGAAGACCAATCATACTTTAATCAGCAGATTCCATGATAGTGTGAGTTAATCCTGTCCAGGAATGGCTTACTGCAATATGGACTTAATATGAAATTTGTCAGGTTCCCTCAGAATGCATTAAGCTAGGAAGATAACTAATTCCTTTATCCTATAAAACACCTACTCCTATAGATATTTTACCTGGTGTCATGATAGAGGCTAATTAAATATATTATTAGCTTCCAATCTGAATGTGTAGACGCCCAAGTTACAAGCCATAATACTAAAAATATAGCTGCTTTCAGAACTTTGCGATTATTGAGGAAGAAAAGATATGTGGGCTGACGATTAACAACAAACTTTACAAACGTCCCCCCAAGGATTCATGCAGTGATGGCAGTCGCTTCAGAAGATCCAAAAGAAGAAGCTCTTTCAGGCACATACTGCACCGTGGGTTAATCTCTGACATCATGGGGATGGAAACTCACGAAATTACTTAGTAACCTAACAAAGTGGGATGGGAGTACCTCAAAAAGCAAGCTAATATTGCGACGCCTTAGGGAATACAAAATAGGAGTCAACCCCAAGTGGGCCCATACCAATACCCTACTCAAGCATGGAGGGCATAATCGTGGCTATAATTGCCACTATAGCCCATTCAATGTGTAGATTGAGGAAGATGGCAGCCTAATGAGCATCATGGCTTACTTAAAAATTAAATCAACAGAAAAGTTTGTTTTTAAGTGTATTTTTATTGAAGATAGAATAAAATTGCTGACAGAAGAACCTTTTGGGGATTCCCTTTTAAAAGCCATATGGATGGGTAATAAAAGGGAGTGTTTATGAACATCAAAAAATCCTTCCACGCCCAATTTTGCAGATTAAAACAACTAAAACATCTTCAATATTAATTCAAATCTGACCTGACAGTTCAGATTACTATATAGATTTAACATTTCTTGCAAGTATATCTCACCTTGAGGATCAGCATTGATCCATTTGACCTGGTGGCGGGTTGCACACACAGACAGGGAAAGTAGGGTCGTTCCCATCTCAAGTCCTATGGGGTCAGTAATCCTGAACCTATTGAGGACATGATCACCTTCAGTGGCAGAGTAGATATTTGATCAGGATATTCCAAGCTCAAGTTCAATTTGGACATTAAACTTTCATTTGATATTGGTTTATGCCCTTGGACAGGACTTGAACTATCACATACCACCTTCTGGCATTGTGGGAGGCAGCAATCTACCTGTTGGCAATGACCTCTGGCCACCACCACCTTTTGACACAACCACTGGATCCTCTCCACTAACTCCTTGGCAGTGGGAAAATGAGGAAAGGGGAGAACCATCAAGATGTGGGCTGTCACCCACCTCTTATATACAACACGGGCTAGATTGAACTTCTTGGTGAGGGGGGAAGCAGCCATTTTTCCACTTTTTGGTCTTGAAGAGAAACTTATCCCAGTTGAGACGCAGGGGTTGCTTCCCAGTACTTACACTTGGCTGGTTGTATATTGAGAGAATAAAGCTCTTGTGTAGAGAAAACCTTCAACTACAACAAATTGACTTCACTCTTAATAAGTTCTCACTACTATAGAAAAAATATTTTCAATTTTCCAATTTTCTGAATCCATTTCTAAAAAACATGATAAAACTGCACATTTTATGAAAGTTAATTTTTAGACTCTTGATGTCAGCTCCTCATTTGAATAAAATAAGCAATTTAATTTTGAAATTTTAAAGTCAATCAAGCACAAGAACTCAAAGGATAAAATGTATCTCAAATTAAAAAGAAAATTCGAAAAATTTTGAGAAGCTATATTAGGGAGCAGCCAATCATGGCTTTCCACATCATTCCTCTCAACCATAATTGCCATACCAATATTGAAATATGACACTTTTCTCATGTGCAAACTCAAAAATATATTACAACAGGAGAAAATGCCACAGAATTAAGGTTTTACAGGTATAGTGCTGCCTCCCACCAATAACATTCCCTTTAAAATAATCCATTTCTCTCACAATTAAGATAACTGGCCTATATTGTTCTTCCTATGCATTGTTTCTTAATTAAAACTTTTCCTCCTTAACTTCTTATACTTTACTGTTAGAGAATTTCAGTAATTATGGAATCCATTGCAGCCAACATGCTTAAGTTTAGAAATATAACCCCTTGTCAGATAAAGGGTTTAGGAGCCGTTTTAATATAGTCGCTTAGTTTCAAAGGTGGTTCCATAGGAGCTGTGCACTGAAACCCAATGCAAAATTGGGCACTCCTGATCCTTAAATTAATAGGTCAGCCCCAAAATAATTTACTATTGCGGTGCAGCATGAACATCCCTATGTCACCTCTCCTATCCGCGCTGACTCTTTTCCAGGTTGTTGCATTTAATGGCTGCTTTGCATGTCTCCTCATCAAGCTCCTATTGACACCCAAACAAGATGCTGCTTGTTGTGTTCTAGTTCCATTTTGGTTGATCATTAACTTGTTTTAGGAAATGACCACAGCTGCCTCCAGCTGTTAGTATGGGATCAAAAGACAGAGTGCAATTATGTCCTGCAGTTTAGTTCACTAAACCACTCATGATGCTACTTGTGATCTCTTTAAAAGAGTTGATGTCATTACTTTTGGGTCCTTCAACTTATGATGGGTCTGGCCTTCTACCCCCGAAAAAGATCCCACCCTGTCCCCATCCATCCAATTTTTTTGTCCAGTACTCCACATTGCACACCTGTTTCCTAGAATAAAGTAACTTTCTCTTACTTCTCCCACTGGTGTGGCATTGCACCATTGCTTTACTTTAGGATGATTTTACCCTGTAAAGATGAAACTTGGTAGGCCAACCTTATAAAAAAATTGCCCAACAAAGAAAGGGTAATGTTGGGCTTGCCTCAGAATGCATTAGGTCAGGTAGTGCCTATTACCATTCTTCCTATAGAATATACTACTATAGTAACCTTGCCTGGCAGGTTATATGCTAAAAGATATGCTCTTATGTAAAGAAAATCCCAACTACAACGTCAAAGTGACAAAATCACTCCAGGTAAGTTCACCCCTGATGGCGCCCATTTTTCCAGATTTCCCCCTTTATATAATTTCCCAAATACTTTTTATTTTAATATAATGGTAAACCCATTCACTTTATTATGAAAGATGATTTTCCAACCTCAATGTTGGCTCCTCTTTTCAAATATTTCTAATAGCTTTTTGTATTCTAAAAATTGTTATAGTTAATTAAGCACTGGAACTCCATAGACGGAGTGCATCTCAGTTTGAAAATTTTTCTAAAAGGTATTTAAAAACTATATTAGGTATCAGCCGCTCATGAGTTGCCTTATCATTCCTCCCACCCTAAATTATGACAATGATTTTTGTGATTCTGAAACTTTCCCATTTGCAAATTTTATATATTTTACAACTGGAGAAAATACCACAGGTCAAGATATTCCAAGTATAATGCAGTCACCAGCCAATGCTTATTCTCCTTTAATCTTGCTAATGCCATCACTTGTGAGGGTACTAGCCTATTTTTTTCTTCCTAATCCTAGTTTTTTGTTATATCATTCCTTCCTGACATTTTTTTCTTCCTATTAAAGCGTTTTGGGAATCAAGGCTTGTATTGTGGTCAACATGATACTGCTTAAATGGTGTTTACTAAATTATTGTATAAGTCTTATAGGCCGTTTTAGTAATAGCTTTTTGGTGTCTCAGCTTTTGTTTGGAAACTATACTGTGCAAATTAACGTGTACTTAGGCACCCCTATTCCTTAACTATTTTATCAGTTAAAAATTAAATTCTTCAGTTAAAGAATGCTTTGGACATTTTCCAGCGCCCAATTGATAACGCTATTGGGTATCTCTGGTTTACCTGGACCATTTCTTATCTTAATAACATACTGATCCTATTGCTCAACTCAGACAATCTGCAAAGGATTTGGTGTTATAATTACATTCCTGCATAAGGCTACCTAAGTGCAAACTATCAAATGCAAGTTTTACAATAACAAAATTCAGTTTAAGGGTAATCAAATATTTAAAAGACAGGTAAGCTATTGAGGCTTTAAACTGAATGCTATTTGTTTTTTAGCCCACCCCTCCTTTGTTTGAACTTTTTCACAGTTTTCTTAAATCAATCATTTTCCTAAATAAGTTGCTAAACATCTCTGAGCTTGCATCCCCCTTACTAACCTAACTGGAAGAAAGCCCCATTTATTTGGACCTCTGAATTTCAAAGCAAACTTTTGATATAATAAATGAGACTTTCACCTCCAATCCTGTTCTACATCATGATGACAAAGACAAGCCATTTATTGTGTCTTGTTATGTTTCTGGCATGAAACCTAAGAGCTGTTCATACAAGGGAATGAGATCTGGTAACAACCAATAATATATTTTTTGAATTTAGTGTGATGGAGCGCTCTTGAGCCATTTATATAAAGGCTGGTTGCTGTTGCATAAATTTAATCCACTGGCGGTGTTATAATTTTGGTGATCTTTAGAAGATACGCCAAAGGGCTTTTGCACAGAGTTGAACCCGCTGAGCAATAGGATGGATGATATGTAGATCATCGGTCCTGGGAACACACTTATGATAAATATAGTATAATAAATAGGAGCAATTGCCCCAATGACACTTTTATTTAATTTAATATATATAGTGGATACTTGCTGTACCACTCACTCTCTACTTCTAACATTACTTCTCTTTCAATCTTTTTGTATTGCATATAACAGTGATCGTAGTCAATACCACCCTTTTGCTTAGACTATTCATTCTGCTGTATTCTCATTGGTTCTATTAGAGTTCACCATTTATTAAATTCACAATGCCTCAGTTTGAGGCGATCCACACATTATTTTTTGTACATCAACATCACTTTATTGCCTGACTTGAATGCAATCCAATAACTAACCTTTTGATCCAATATTGCCTCAACCCAAGGCACTTAAATAATTGTAACTTTAAATCATGTCAGCGGATTATGGTCAATCTTCCATGGCTATTTTGGGCTTTTTGTCCAGTTATAACAGAATCTCAACATCCCCCCTTGACTGTATGATAAGCTTTCTACTTTATATATACCCAAAGGAACTTTGTGTGCACTCAGTTGATAATCCAACCGATTGTAGCATCCTTGATAGTATATGTGGCAACACCTGTTTTCTAGATAACTTCAAACGGGCCAATCCAGATGCTGTCCAGTTTGTGCTTCTGGCCAAACCCATGCTGTTCATGGAATTGAACCATGTCCCCATCTTTGAACTGGTCTAGGCCGCTATGCCATGCCTGATTGTCAACCTGATTTTTTTATCTTCTTGGCCATACTGAAGGAGTACGCTTTGGTTTGCAATTTGATCAGCATGCCGCTAGGCTAGTCAAATAACATTGGGGATTCATTCCTTCAGTATCTTCTACACAAGCATAAAGATGTGCTGGGATGTCAGGGTGTCGTCCATATAGAAGTTGAAAGGGACTCTTCCCTGTGGAAGAATGATAGCTGATGTTATAAGCAAAGATGGCGGTGGATATTAGGGAACTCCAATCTGAAGGTCAATCCGCTACCAGTTTATGGAGTATGTTCACTAAAGTCCCATTAACTCGCTCAACCGTCCATTAGACTCAGAGTGGTATAGGATCTTTAGGACCCCTCAGATGACCATAAGCTCATTCAGCTTCAGAAGGATGTGGAAAGTGAATTTAGTTCCATTATTGGTAAGAAGGAACTGAGGGCAGCCATGTCACTGGATAATTCATTCCATAACAAACTTGACCACTGTAACTGTCCCCAAATTCCGTATTGCCCACACTTAAAACCACCTGGTCAAGCGGTTGATAGCTACCAGAATGTATTTAAACTGGTTGGCTTCTGTGGGTAGAGGCCCAACGACATCAAGGGAAACCGTATACCAAGCAAAATGTGGCTTCACTAACCAGTATGAGGTCTTCAGGTGGAACGGATTTTCCACTTGGCACTGGTGGAAACTGGAAATGTTTTCAAGCGCGTTGTGAGTTCATGCTTTCTCAATAGTACTGAGGGCGCAACAGTTCAATTGTCTTGTGAATACCACCATGTCTGACTGCCTTGTGGGTGCTCATAATAATCTCAGGCCGTTCTGAGGGTCACGAAAAAGTTCACCATAGAATCGCTAATCTGCTTTTACAGTTCCCCATTCTGTTGGAAGGTGTTCTCTTGCATCTCATTTAATGCTTTTATTACTTGGGCTAGTTCACCAACATATTTTCCTCTGAGCATAATATTGTATATTACATGGCTGAGATCCGCCATCATGGAAATGGTTGGCAATCTAGATAAGCAGTTGGCAGTCTCTTGCTTTGTCCTGGGCGGTGGATGATCTCAAAGTCGTAAACCTGCAGCTTAAGTGCCCATTGGGCTAGACGCCCTTCAGACTCCTTGAAGTTCAGCAACCAACGTAAAAATGTGTGATCCGTTATGATTTTAAACCTCACCTCATGAAAGTAGACCCTAAATTGCTTATATGCATAGATCACCACTAAGTACACCCACTCGGTCATGGTATAATTATGCTCATGGTAGTTCAGACTTTGACTGCAGTACGCAACGGGATGCTCCTCCCCCTCATCATCCTTCTGAGAAAGGACCGCCTCAACCGCAGAAAGGGGTGCATCCATCTGAGCAATAAACTCCTTATTAAGGTTTGGCAAGCGTAGCATCAACACACTGATTAGCGCCATTCAAAGTGTGTCAAAAGCGTATTGATGGCATTACATCCATTTGAACATGGCATCCTTTTTTAACACCTCAAATAGCAGCCCCCAATACAGATGAAGTTAAGGATGAAGCGCCAGTAGTAACCAACCATTCCCTATAATACATGTATGTTGCACTTACTATCTGGAGTAGTCATTTTTTGGATGGCCTCCACCTTGGCTGGCTGTGGCTTCAGCCCCCTAGAGTCTACCACAAACCCAAGGTATTCCAACTGGTCCTTGCATTAGTTACATTTTTGAGGCTTAATTTTGATGTTAGCCTCAGCGAGCTGGTGGAATACTGCTTCTGGATGATCAAGGAGATCAGAAAAGGTTCAAGAGAAAACATTGATATCACCAAGGTATATGAAGACATATGACAGCTTCAGGTCGCCAAGGATAGTGTATATGGCGCGTTGGAACGTAGCTGGGGATTACACAGCCCTTGTGGCATATGGGTTAATTGGAAAAGACCTTTAGATGTGATTATTGCGAATTTCACCTGTTCTGCCTTGGGCAACTCAATTTGCCAATAACCAGATATCAAATCCATTTTTGAGAAGTTGTGAGCTCTTCCTACAAATCCAACGCATTGTCAATCTGAGGCAAGGGATATGAGTCCTTCTTGGTAATGCTGTTGAGCTTCCTGTAGTCTACTACCCAGTTGGTACCATCCTTCTTTTTTACAATCAGAACGGGTGAAGCCCATGTAACTTGGATGGTTTGAGTATCCTTTTCTTCAGCAACTTATCAATTTCCTCAGTAACAAAATCTTCAGCTGTCCTCAATTGGCAGTTTGGCTGAGACCTGATGGGAGGATGATCCCCAGTGTCCAATCAATGGACCATCCCCCAAGCACACCCTAAATTATGGTCATTGATGGTAAAAATCGCCATATAATTGGGAAATAAAGCTATCGCTTGATCTTTTTGTTTTTTGATAGACCTTTTAAATTCTCCTGTGGTATTACCGTCATTACGCCAGGCTGCGACAGAATGGTTAGACCAAATTCATACAACAAACTGAACTTGTGAAACCGGAGGACCTCCTCAACTGAGGTCAAGTGTAAAAATGCCACTATTTGGTGCCAGAAAATTTATATTAAGTTGTGCTGTAGATTCGCTAACAAAACCTAAATCTCTCAGTGTCCTGGCAGGATAATGCCTGGAGCCACATTGGGCTCAAGCTACAATTTCTGAAAGGACCCAATGACCTCCCTATAGAGCCCAGCTGGCACTTGCATCTCCAATTCAGTATTCACTATGACTTGGTGACCAGAAGGAATAGATATAGCCCAGAAGCTCAGAGAGGTATCCTTTGATATTTGTATATCTGATGGGGTAGAGCTTGGCTCTTCCTCTTTTGTTGATGGTAGCGCACCAGAATCACACTGTCACCATAGGCAAGGTTTACTTGTCCCATATGCACCAGATCCTTTGGTACTCCACTAAAGGTAATATAGATTGAGATCCGCTGCACCAGAATTTAAAATGTCTCTTCCATAATATCGATGACAGCACTGAAGTGTTGAATAAATGTAGTTCCAATTAGAAGGTTGTAACAGCTGTTTAGAAGAACTATCACTGGAGCTATGGTGACAGTTGACCCAAACTGCAAGGTCAATGCACTATCCGCCCCCTCTGAGATTGTGATTTTGGCTCAAGAGGTCCCATAAACCGTTCAATGGTCTACATCAGGTTTCATTGTCAACTTGGCCACCAACTTAGTGAAAACTATGTTGACTGGGGCGCCTGTGTTTATTATAAACACAAACTTAGGTTCTGGCTGCAATGATGTCACATTATGTAAATTTGGAATAAAAAGAATTTTGAATGTTTTATATGTGGACATTTAACGGATCTCTTTTCCCAAGGAAAGTCATAATACCCTCACAAACTTTGGGGTATTCTTGGATGATAGCGGTTACCAGAAGGACGACGTTCACTCCTTGAAGGGAAGGTGCATTGGAGGAGTTGTCTGGATGGTCGGGAAACCTGGTCAAGAATTTTACAAGGGTATGGCTTTAATTGCCCAGAGGTCCTCCTTCCACTGTGTCCTTGGCTTGCGCTTGTGTCAAAATATTCACTCCTCCAACTGGCTGCTGATATAGGAATGCGTCATCATACAGAGGGACCTTCGCTGATATACAGTGTTGAATTCAGGTGGGACGTTTGGAATTGTGATAACGTAGGTAGAGAGTTCTGTCTCTACTCCGCTCTGACTTTTCCCTGGTAATACTGTTCCTGCTGTGCATAATGAACCCAATGATTGGGGAAGCCTTGTGCCAGGTGCCTAGGGCGACCACATTCAAAACAATTAACTTCTTAGGGCCTGCATCCTTGATTATTGTAAGATGGGCCTCTCCATTAATTTTATTGTGGGCAATTGGCATAATTAGGACCAGGTTGGTAGTTGGGCTGTTGCTGATAAAAAGGTAGAGGGCAGAAGTTGAACAGCTGGGATTAACTTAGCGTAATCTGAACCAGATGGGCAAATTCCCCCAGATAAGAAGGTCCATCAATGGCGGCGGTATGTTTCCACTCTTTATTGGGTGGAGGGAAGGTTACAGATAGATGACACAAAAACTGAACGATTTTAAGCAGGAGTACATCGTCATCTAACATTGGGGTCATGACTTTGTAAAGTTCATGGTATAGATTCACTGCAGAGGTTATTGCAATGCACATGTCAGATTTATATAAAGTCCCTGCCTTGATTTACACATGGGCGTATGCTATAAATCGACCAGCAAACGTAGTGAGGGTCTCATTATGCTGAAACCCAATGATCAAGAACTCAGTCTTCCACTGTGATATCTTTGCAGTTCCTCTATACAACCGCATCACAGTATCCTTCAATTATTGATAACTAATGGAACTTTTTGGAAGGTAACAGGTGACTTGGTCAGCACTTCCAACATCCAAGGTGGATATTAATAGTTTAACTTTCCAATGATCTGAGGCTCCTTCTGTTGCAAACTCAAATCACTTAAAAAACATATGAATATTTCAATTGCGATTAAATGGAGGCAGCTTATCACTAAAACCTCCTGAAGAAGCTCATCTTGCCTTTTGAGCACAGCTCCAAGGCAAGTTTGTGTTCTGCATATTTGATTGGTACAGCATGTCATGAAGATCCCCCATCAAAGCAAGCCTGATGCGACATAGCTGGCAACTGGAAAATTATTTCTTTAAGATTGATCAATGGCCCCCTGTAGTGAGTACCACTGTTATAACTTCAGCAATACTTCAAAGATATCCTGAAGGGTTTTTGCACAGGGTAAAGCCCACTGAGCAATAGGATGGACGATATAAAGATCTTCAGTCCTTGGAACACACTTAAATATAATATAATATAGTAAATAGGAGCAATTGCCCCAACAACACTCTTTTATTTAATTTTATATATATAGTAAATACTTGCTGTTCTTCTCGCTCTCTTATACTCACCATCCTTCCCGTTTCAATCTTCTCATCTCGCTTATATATTAGTGAAATCAATCGTTACCAACTCTTTTGCTCAGAGTATTCATTCATGCCATATTCTCATTGGTTCCGGCAGAGTATATCATTCATAAAATTCATGATCATCATAGTTCAAGGCGATTTACCAACTATTTGTCATGCATTGACATCACCTAACTGCCTTATTTTGGAGGCGATCCAACAATTACCCATTCTGACCCAATATGCCTCATCCTAGGGCGCTTAATAATTTGTATTTTATAATCATCATTGGCATATTTTAGCCAATTCCCCATGGGGATTTTTGGATTATTGTCCAGTCATATCAGAATCTCAATAAGAGTTTTGCAAAATAAGAAATGACTTTTAAATAATAACTAACCATTCCAAGAAAGACTTGTATATAATGAAAACTGTTTTGCCAAGGCATTTTTTATAAGACAACCTCATTAAGAATAACGATATCCCTCACAAGTGAAAGTGTGGCTCAAAAATTTCGTCTCGTTGTGTAAAATATTAAAATAAATGGTCTTAACTTTCTAGAGGCTTCTTGCATTTGATCAAAGACTTTTCTTAGTTGCTTGAGGTGTTCATTAAAAATTAAAAAAACTCTGTGACATCTTTAAAATAGACCAGTTTTCAGTACGTTAAAAGTCTCACAGAAAGCCGCCTATTGCTCTCTGAAAGATTGCTGAGGCATTACATATCCCTGAGGAAATCAGATTAGTATAATAAACTTTGGTTAAAATTTGGTGCACAATTTTCTCTTTCCTTGGGATTGAATTCATTTTGCCAATATCTACTAGCAAGGTCCATGGTGGAAAAATATTGAGATCTTCCAACACATAGAAAAAGTCAATTATGCATAAAACAGGTAGCTGTCTTTCCAAGTTATTTTTTAGCCATCAGTAATCCATCACCACCCAATGGCATCCAATTTCTTGCAGATTAATAGTGCTGGTGAGAGCCATGAGCTCTTAGAGGGCTTCAACAGACCAGCTTCCAATAGCTGCTTATATATAATTACTTAAGATTCTCTGAAATTAGATTTTTTGGTAGGCATGGCTTAAATAGGTTGATTATCACAAGTCTGTACTTGTGTTAAAACACCCTTTATCATCTAAAGTTGTTATGACCTATAAAATTATGTTGGTGCACATTACTTAGGAGACCGCCCATTATTATTATTTAGTAGTGAGTATATTACCAAACTTTATCTACACTCGCGCTATTCTAGGAAAGTAGCCCTTACCATTTGTGGTAAAGCTCTGCAACCAGTGAAGGAGTCAACTTGATTGATAGATAGAGTCCAAACGTAGGTTATAGGGTGTTACAAGTCAAATTCTGAAGCTCTTTGGTTAAGTTTACTAACAAAAAAATTAACTGATTTTTGATATGCTATGTCTAATATCCTGAGACAAGTCAACGGTTCTTGTATTTATGGGTTGCCTTCCCTAAAGAAACTAAGTAGATACGCTGAAGATATAATAACTTAAATCCCAGATTTTATTATAAGTTGAGACTTAAGAGGAATGACGACCTATTTTGACAAAAAAAGACATCACTAATTGAGCATCAGCCATATTTGAGGCAACTTTTTATGGATAAAAACTTGTTATTCAAGTTTGTCAATAGGCTTTGGAACTCCAATAGACAGCTTTGCGACTTTTTATTCCCTCTTTTACTTTAGTAATTTCTGAAAGATAAGTGGTATCTTATAACTTAAAATGGTAAAATAATTATCCATGTGAATAATTTTGGTATCAGATATGAACAGGAATTGAATGCATATGGGGAGGTCAGAGGTATTATTGTCCAATATGATAGGTGTAGCAGACACCATCAAGGTTCTAAACTGGAGAAAACAAAAATGATTAAGCTCCAAGGGATCTTGTAAAAGAAGATCCAGTGGTCCATATTTCAAGATATGGTTACAATCAGGAGCAATCTTAATTCATAATATAAGGCGAGAGGAGAAAACATTAATTGGGGGTCCATTATCAACGATAGCCAAGACTTTAACCTTACGCATCCATTACTTCTAACTAGTTACATCAAAGCCAAAGTGGGAGTTTAAATAGAATGTTTTGGAATAAAAGACCCATTAAGAGTAATATAGTTTATCCAAAATCAAAATAGATGGAACCTAAGACTTTATTTCTCAACATAAATAATCAGGGATGTTGTTTATATATGGAGAAGACACTATGAAGCATTTCTTTGGGGGATTCTTTATATGATGTTAAGACGTAGACTCGTCATCATAGTGATCCTCTATCCCTAAGCTGACGACTATTATTCCACCTCATCAAATATTTCCTTTTAACACTAACTATCCTAGTATTTATAGAAGATACAATAGGTATAAGAATCATGTCTGGTTCTAGGATTCAAGTTTCAAACAACAGTGTGGATATGGGGTTGAGAACCATTATTTGTTGAGGTCCAAAGCGTCTCTGGATTTAATAATCCATGATGGCTTTCTTTATGTTGAGTATTAAATTTAGGAAGCTTCTTTACTCCTTAGAATTGTAGCATAAGGTGTTGGTTGAATGAAAAGGCAGAGACCATGAAAGCTACTTCATTATCCAATTTAACTCAAACACAGGGGGTTAGGGATTAAGCTTCATAATAAATTTTTTAACGTAATCTGAATATGTTCTTATTAGTTAGAATTTATGCGCTTGATGGCCTGGTTTACATTGGATAAGGTCAGGTTGTGAAAAATATCTTAATGAGGTACGCCTTCATTTGATCTCATGTGGTAATTTCCTTATAGTAAGGAAACTTTACTTTAGGGAGCTTCTATGAAAGCAGGTTTTGTTATGATGATCCTTCTGTTTGTTAGTGGCCAGTCTCACAGCTCCTTTGTAAATAAATATAAGAGTTTGGATATTTTCTGTAACAAGGACGTACTTTTTCCTTTAGTAGGGCATAAAGGAAATGATGGGTTTTTAAAGGACATGTACGGCTAAAGTAGGGGGATCCCAGATTTTAAAGGATTAATTTTAAGTAAAACATTCTTCATGTGAGTTTGATCAAGTTGTTATAGATTAGAATTAAATTTTGGATTAAAAAGCGTCAGTTAATCACGTGGGTGTAATATTAGTTCTTATAGCCTTATAAAAAAGGTGTTTTTGTTAGCCTAGTTATATTCCCAGTATTAATTTGTTTATGTTCTAAATTCTGCAGTCTGGAGTAATTTGGTCAATATTGGTAATCATGGTAGCTTGATGGGCTCTTTGACTTTAATAGTTTATACACATTTGCTGCATAATGACAATTTGTTATGAAGTGCTGCTAGAGTAATTTAGAATTGAGATAGCTCCCCTGAGGTCTATCCAGCTTATGAGATCCATCATCCCAATTGTCATTATAAATCTCAAAATTTTGGAACTCATAATTTTTGTCTTGGACTGTTTTGATGTGTGGATGAACCAGAAGGTCTTTGAGCCCTTCTAAGTTCTTTAGTCCTTAAAGGCCTTTGGGTCATAGAGCCCTTCTTTAGTAAACTTCATAAACTAAAGGTAATTGGCTATCTCATATAGTTGTTAAATCCAAATAACCAACTTTTTAAAATGGTAATCATAGGTACTATATTGCTCAAACAAATGGCTAATAGCTCAGTCACGCCAGTTTCAATAAAGGTGTATGGCTTCTGAAGAATTAAAATTTCTGGGTGACTTCATTGCTTACATACTTACCACCTCCATTGACATGCTGAACATATGGGTTTGCAACTCATTGATTACTCTCTAAGTTATCCAGAATGTCCTCTAGGTTTTATTAAAAAATAGAAGCAGTCTTATATGATTCAATAAGTTATGAATTGAGCTTTTGTTAATATCAAATTGGTTTTGTACTTATATATATGTAGTTTCAAAATTTGCATCTCATGGTGGAGATCAGGATTAACAAACAGTTGGAGGTGCGGCTTAACTTAAAAAATTTCCATGTCATTACTTGGAAGAGTTGTAGTCATTGAATCTTTCTTTTGCTTCAATTGACTAAATTGAAGCTGGATTTTAATTTTTCTAAAAAAATACAAAAAACCAGCTGCTCAAATTGAGCGATTTAAAACAGAATGGTGATATCATCAACGCCTGCTGCTCTGGCTTGGGGTGGTGGTGCGCCGCCTTCTGGCGTCCTTTAGCCACTGCTGAAGGGCGTCCAGGCTGGCTCTGCAAGCCCTCCCAATGCCACTGGGCGTTATGTCCCACCTCAGGACTTAGTCCATCATCTTGCAAGCTCGCTGGTGGTGCTCCAGAGCCCTTTGGTGCTCCCTTGGAGCAACCTGCATTTCAGCCTCCAGGTCAAATATGGGAATCTTTTCCCATATGCAAGCGCGGCCATCATTGAGATGGCCATGGCAGTTTTCAAGCCTGACGAATATATCAAATTTTGCCCTTTTATAGGGCTATTTTGACCTCAGATTTCAATTTGGGGCTGATGCAGCAGCAGCGTCTAAGCTTCCAATTAATTTATAAAAAAATACCAAATTTCAATGTTTGCACGCAGCTCCTGGACAAGGCCACTTTAGTGGTCCAGTATGCAAGGTTGCTGTCATTTCTCTCCCCCAAACGTCTTTACCATGAAATGACAGAGGGTTTGGCCGTTTATGGAATAGACCCCATCTTGCAGTTTGTGGTTCCCAACAGGGCAGGTCAGTTGGCTGGGCCTCACACCTTTGTGACGATCCACCCTTTCCATCATGGCACCCACCTTGCAAATTCCCCTGAACTGTGATCAGATCTGCACCTGATCACCCTTTTTGGGCGCATGTCTAAAATGGCCGCGCCATATGCCCTTGGTACTTCAAACTGGATCATTTGAAGCGCAAGTGCCCCATGGCTTCTACCTCCGCCGCTTCCACTGATACTCCTTCTGGAATTAGGCTGGCTGCTGCCTCACCCAAATTTTTTAAGTGGGGTGCGATCCTCATGCCACCTACCTCAGCTAGCTCTGGCACTATTTCCAAAGCAGAAGCCAATCAAAATTTAAATTTTTATATAATTAATCAGAATTACAGAATCCTGAGATGATGGCTGAGAAAGTTTTGGCTGAGCTGCCATGATCAACTGTTTGCAGCCAATCAGAATCCACCACTGCACCAACTTCAGTGGATGCACAGCATTAGCCAATTTAAATACATTCAAAGTGCTCAAATAGATTGATGATACATATCAGCCTTACAATGTTAAGCCCAATTTTGCCTTGAAGAAATTTTTTGTAAATTTTCCCAATTCATGTCCCTACTGTTTTGATCTAAAAATGGTTTCCCTTCTTATAAAAATATAAACAAAATGGCGGTAGAAGCAGCAGCTGCTCCCACCAACACCCTCCTCCGCCAACATCTTCATGGAGTGATAGAACTCCTTGTTGTAATATTCTCATCCCAAATTTCTCCATGATTTTAATGGGGATGAAAAAAATATAAAATTGAGTATCTTGCTTTTGATGCAAGTCATGCCTGCATTGATGCAGCAAAAACCTCTCTTTTTGACCCCAATTATCCTCAAACCCACCAGCAATTCAAGTCATTCACTTGTGTACCTGCTGTTGCAAAACTATATGACTGAATGACAAGCCACCATTATGACCAAGCGAATCATTGGGGAATTCTGCAGAAGGTTCAATGGATAGAATCCACTGAGGATGTTTCAGAGCTTAAAGTAATTGATTGCCTTAGGATGAGGTGATATTGGGCTATAACAGATTGTATCAGATTGCCTTCAAAATAGGGCGATAAGGCAATGTCAACATTCAACAAAAGAAAAATTGGATTGCCTCAAATCGGGGCAATAAAGAATTGAAGAACAATAAGCTGAAACCAATGAGAAGACAGAAAAATAAATAAACTAAGCAAAAGGGTCAGTACCAACTGAGGTCGCTGGGATATCAGTGAAATAAGGAAACTGAAAGAAGAGATTTTTTGGGAGTAGAAAAGAAGAAAGATAGGAAGAAAGAGAGAGCAAATTAGAGGAAGATCCGCCAATTTATTATACTAGAATAAAGAAGTTTTTGGAAAAATTGCTCCCGTTTTATTATATATACTAATTGTTTACATGTGTATCAAGGAGCAGGCGATCATCATATCATCCATTCCATTTGTTCAATGGCCAAAACCCTGTGTGAAAAACCCTTCAGTTGTTATATATGGAATCGCTGAGATTCAACACCTGCTTTCATCGTATTCGCTGAGCATTAACTTGTTCAATACGTTGAGGCAATGGACACCACTGGCCTCATTAATGATTAAATCCACAATTATACCTCCTTATGCCACATGTCACTGATGCCCCAAGCCCTATGTTGTCCGTCATAGTTTGCCAGCTAAAGTGGGCACCAGACATAAATTTCCTCAAAGCTTCCTCACCTTCTGATATGGCTTCCTAGGCTGATATCTTAGGGGCTATATTAGGAATTTTTTATTTTTATAGTCCCTTTATTTGGCTCATTCACAAATAAAGATGCGTGGCGTCTCCCCCTTTTGGGCTGGGCACCACTAGTGCTAAAAAAGAGTTGTAGTCATTTACAAGCGCATCATCTTCTTGGCAGCCTAAGTGAACATCTTTGGCTGATTCATCCTCCAAGGTGTAAAGTTATATAAAGCAAAGTTTTCTTAATATTGGCCACTTTGGCTGGGTAAAATTTATAGTTTGTGTTTTCAGGGGTCATAAGGATATTTATTGATAATGCTCTAAGTTTTAGTTCACTAATACTAGGGACAGGTGTCACTTAATTGGTAGAGTGGACCCATCTTATCACACTTATATTCTCCCCCATTTGTGGAAAATCATCACAGCTGAAAATAAAAACTTTGGAAAGGTAAATCTTTGTCTGGTGGCCTCAGAAGATATCTGGCAGGAAAAACCAGTTCTTTATTTCTTGAGTTTGTTAACTGGTTCCTTGAAAGGCTAATCAATTATTGATTACTATGAAGTCATTAGGTTTCTTTAATGTATTTCACTAAGGAAAATTTGGCACTTTGTCAATGTATTATACAAGAGGAGGTATAAAGCGTATTTTAGATATAATTGAGGTATCTTAAATCTATGATGTGACATGCTTTCATTATGATACAGTAATCTTTTAGCGTCAAGATTTTTTCCAAATATTTAATAGGCGTTATCCTTGGTTCTGTAGCTAAATCCTTTGGACAAGATAAAGGGTTTTGTAACATGAAAGGACCTTAATTTTCTTAATTAAGGTCTGGTTAATGAATTATAGCCTGCATTTTTTAATGATCAAAGTTTGATTCATCAATGATTAAGCTTTATATAAAATAATTTGTTAATAGTCTCCAAAAATAACCTTTATTCTGTCATTCTGTACAATAAGGAACAAACTCATGATGCCCATAAGAAAGTGAATAGATGGCTTATTAGCTAAACTCTGAACTAGCACTTATCACTAATGAGATTATGAATAACAGGGGAATCAACCCTCATTGGCTAGCGGATATTATGTCCAATGTACCTAAGTCAAAGAATATATTAGGGTCAAGTAGCGTGACACACAGCAGCTGAAGCAGCTGAGCGTGAGACCTAGAAGATGAACACTAACTCTACAAGTCAAACAACTGCCAAAATAATTATGTTTTTAATCTTAGAAATTCTATTATAGTATAGTCACCTAAAGAAATTAGTACAAGATATTACAGTAATTAACACTTCTTTTGTGTCTCTGAAGCAGATTTGGATGGAGCCATTCACTCTGATACCAGATATAGTAGAAGATTTATCTCTTTAATCTCCCTGTAAAAAATTAGAAGAAAAAATAAGGCAAAGGTTAGAGAGAACTGTGTTTAAAATTTGATCTCCTAACTCAACCAAAATATGATAAAGACGTAGCGCCGCCATCCTTTAATTATGATGGTTATTTTATAGAAGTGTGATTCAAAAACGACCTTTGCAAATGTCGCCAGGTTCAGTTTAGTGTATAACCCTCAGATATATTAATTGACGCTCAAGTAAAAAATGACTTATTCAGACATTGATGGTAACAAAGCATGGTTTTACATAATATGCCTACCTTTCTAACATTCATGTAACTATAAGATTTTCTGCCCATCCTGATACTTTGGTGACCACTAACCTTAATCTCATAGCGTCTAAAACCTGAGAGATTCCAGTACAATAGTTTTTAATAAAACTGACACCTTTGTTTACACCACCTTGACACCTTCCGCTCATGCCTCTCTATTAACTCATAACTGTTTTGCTCTCACTATTCATATACTTAAAAGGAAGTTATATGCAATAGTTGTGGGTCCTCTGACCCAATGATCATGAAATCATATCTCAATTAAAGCCTAACAACTTACTCAAGTTTAATAATCTTGAGAGCGTGAAATTCTATGGGTCTGTTCAAGATTAGTATTGAGAGATATACAAGATTGCTAAAATGGCCACTTTGATGAACTCACTAGAATTTTAAGAAAAGCTAGGAGTTTAGTTAAGCCAAAATTAAGTGAGGTTGGAATGACTTACCTAAATGCCAAGGAATCATTATTAAAGTGTTTAGAGGATCAGAAAGGATGACCAATAAAATTGGTGTTCCTTTGCTTCTCCTTTTATATTTTTGAAACTTTTTTATCATAAAGCCCAAGTGATTGGTATGGGTAATTTATTACCTAACTTTGATGCTCAGATTTCCCTTTACCATGCCAGAAAGCCCTAGAAGGAAATTTAGTAAGTTTTGTTACTGTTTTGAACAATGAAATACCATTTAACAGATGACAACTTATCTACACTGATGCTATATAACTTTTTAGACGCTTAAAGAAAAAACCATAATTCTTGCAAACTGTGTACTAAGCCCATCTCCCCAAAAGTATTTTCCAATCCTATGGCCCTCACTCTTAATTGACTGGATGTTAGTCAGGTTACACTTCGCATGTGCATAAATCTATGGCATTACAATAATTTGTACCCTGTAATGATTTAAAACCAAAATCATGCTGTGAACTAATCAACTGAAGATAACTCAGGAAAATATGGGCGGACTTTGAATGGATAATCTACTTCTTCACCCCTCAAAATTTCTCAGGTAAAGAAAAATCTGTGAAGCTAAAACACTAAGGAAATGTTTATGACAACCATGAAGCAGTACTGCTAGCCCTTCATTAAGTTATAGCCAATGATACAGTAGCAGTGGTCACTCACTCCTGGAAGGGACGCAAGGATGAATTATTGCAGAAATGAGTAATGAAGTCTTAGATTCAGCTTTTAAAACATCAAGAGCTTCCTGTTATCTCCAGTAATTCCCCAGGTTCTATGGTAACTATGTGGCCATACCTATCAGGACATTATTGAGTAAGTTTATTAACTGGTTGAAGGCCTCAATATAATTTAGGTCAGAAAGAAACTTTTCTTGTCAACTTAATCGACTCTTCTGACGCTTAAAGCTGATGAAATTACATAATTATTGCAGTAAATAATCTCAATGTTAGAGCTATAATAGACAGTGGGGCATAAACAACACTGTGCTTACTAAACTAGTTAGGAAGCTTGAGCTTTCACTGCGCATAGACCTAAAATTACAGCAACGCAGGGCCTAAGTCAACTGCCTCTCTGGTAGCATATAGTCCGCTGCCACTAGGTCTAGCTCATTAGTTGTATGATCTCCTATTGCTGTTTTATCTTATAAATAATTATTTTTAATTGATTGTCTTTTAGAGAACTAATGGGATCAAAGTTGATTTGAAGACAACGCTTTATAGATATAAGGTCTAAATATTCTACTATATTACAGCTGGAAGAACATTGGCCACAAGCCCCAAACAGTCGTTTGCTAACCTTGAGTTCAAGGATGACATAGTGTCTACTAATTATAATGAATTTACAACTGTATCTAAGCTTTCTCAACCATATTCTAAAATCAAAGGGCATGTTGCTAAGTCTGATTATAGTATGACCATGCCAGCGGGCCATAAAATCATAATGGGGACTAAAATAAATCTAAAAATTCCCCAGTGTTTATGTGACAGATTTTAAAATGTTTTAATAAAGCTTGTGACATGTTGTCAAACCTGTTTTATCCTTCCAAACAGGACAAAATCTAAGTAATATCAGCTAATTTGTATACACCTTATTCAGATTAAGCAACATAAAATGTAATCTTGTTCATGTTACTCATAAAAAAGGTAAAAAGTATTAGTTATTTATGTGATCTGGATGCCTTAGTCTTGAAGGCGAATAGTGCTAATCTGCATTCTTGCTGTTACCTTAAGAAAACCTGGTAAGTTTATTGATCTAAAAAGATTATAATCTAGCTGAAATTAATGTATACAGTATCTTCATAAAAGACAACTCTGATTGAATTGTGAACAAGACGTGCTAAAACTTACTAGACTGAGGATCTTTTACCCATTTTCCTGCGGCCTTATAGATTTTTGAAGGTGACTAATGAAGTAGTCACTAAAAAATCAACTAGCTGGTACAAATAAGGATGTAGTGCCCTCCAAGAGTCCTTGGGCCTCCTCAGTGTTGATTATCAAAAAGAAGCATGAGCAAAGTCATGAGGTGATTGACAATAATAATTTAAATAAGGTTACAAAAAATAACTACTATCTGTTACCACGCATTGATAATGCACTTGACCGCTTAGGTGGTGCGCAATACTTTTTCAGAAAAGAATATATTTTGCATTATTGAGTCTGTTAGTTGCCATAAGGCAAACAGGAAAAGTGCTATAATTAAGGCTCAAGGTCTATTCTAACCCACTGGTTTGCTGCAAGGTTGTGAAACGCCTCATGCGAATTTCAGCAGGCTATGGATAGCATATTGAGTGATTTAAAGATATCCTGTGTTTAGTCTATTTGGGGAATAAAAAAGGTTTTCATAGAGCTAGTAAAGAGTTACCTGAAAAAAATTGGAAGAAGTCTTACCTCTCTTTGATAAATTAATCTTATAGTCAATATTATAATTGCAGCTTCTAAAGATAACTAGAATATCTGGGGTTTTCATTGATAACATGTCTTATAGCCCAAACTGGCTAGTATAAAAAAGATTGAAAGGATGGTGCGGCCATAAAAGTGAAACATTCAGGTTTTCCTTGTGATGCGTCATCACCATAAGTTCATTGAGGGCTTAAATGAAACTAGTGAGCTTTTTATTTAGTTTGCTAAAAACAGTATACAATCAATTGGATGAAGAAGATTCAGTAAGCCCTTGACAATTCTAGCTTTGCCTTACCAAAGCTCCAATACTTATTTACCTTATATTGATGAACTTTTCTACATTTAGATAAATGCATTCCTCACAGCCATTGGGCGGTAATATTGCAAACTGATAAATTGAATTGATAAACCAGTGGCTTATTGTCGCCAAACGTTGGAGATTCTTTAATAAAATACATAAATATGGAGAAGGAGTGGCTGGTCATATAATATGCATGTAAGCAATTTTTTATCTAAATCTTTAGGTTTCTTTTAACATTAGTGACTGACTGTGCCTCACTTATCAGTTTAAAATATCTCAAAGAGCTGAAAAAGTGGCTGGCTTGATGATATTTGACTTTACAAGCCTACAAAACAAAGGTTCAGCACTGCCTAGCGTGAAACAGCAAGACGCTGACTGTTTATCTTAGCTTCACAGTATGGCCTTAATGGCCAATCTGGCCATTAAATTATTTATAAAATGATAACCCAACAATATGGCAATAAACCCAAGGAGGTTCAGCGCATCTTGAAGAAGATAAGGATAGATGCTATTGTCAACAAAATAACTTTATAAAATAACTATTGAGTAGCAATTTTACTTCCAAGGCCAACAGATCAAGTGCACTTGATCAATAGGGACCAAATGTCAACTGGGCATGTGAGATACAAAAGGATTCTTGAACAACTTAGACAACATTTTTATTGGGAAGTTAATGCTTTTTTGATCCTAATAAGACCCTCACCTTTTGTAAAGAATGACGAGTTGAAGCCCCCTACAAAGTCCACATAATATAAGTTGGTAAAACCCAATTTTTCTTGGCACACTATCCCTAATGACGTGATAGGTCCTCTGCCTAACAAGTAGGAGAAATTCACGTATATCATAACAATCTTCAAGAACATTACTAAATGGTTGGAGGCCAAAGCAATATAGGACCTTGGTGCTACAATGATGACTAAGCTTATTTAGAGAACACAGTATATAGGTTGGATGCTAACAAATAATTTTAATGGTAAATGGGACTAAGTTCATGTCTGATGTCATCCCTAGGCTCTTCTACTTAATGGGATCTGAGGGGTGTTGTTTAGTCCTTATCATCAATAAACCAACGGCCTTGTGGAATGGTTAAATGAAACTCTTGCGGAAATCATGAATAAATTAATCACAGACTAACCCTCTAGCTTAACTGTTTCTGCCTTCTGCCATTTTTCTTAAAATATCGCCACTAATTCATAAATGAGTGATTGGCATTCTGGCTACTATATAATAAGCACCCCGCGCTTTCCCCTTTTTATTCTTCTGTCAATAATGAGAATCAAGTTCCCTTATGAAGTTGAAGGAACTAAAGCAGGTTTTTGTACAACTACTGAGCAAATTATACTTAAACGCACTGTATTATAAAATGAAATATTAAAGTCTGGTAACAAGTCCAGATGGACCTTATTTCTCTATGATGTTTGAGAATTGGTTCCAAACTATAATAACCCATGATATTTAATAATCTAGTAAATTAGAGCACATGTGGAAAGGTCCCTTTATATCATTGAGAAGACATATAATTAGGCCTACACTCTTAAAGATTTACTATTAATTACCTCATTAACTGAGTGTATGCTAGTTTCCTGATTAAATACCAGAAGTGCTCTAGTCTAACATCCACTTCTTCTCAATGACATATTTTTCCTCACTCAAGTTTTACCTGATATTTGGTCATTTGGAGGTAATATTGAGATTTGGGCTGATCAATCATATGAACAAACTAACTTACTTGCTTTATAATCATCCACTATCTAAAAAGAGTCTTTGATTAATCTTGCTCTTACATTAATGCTGATCAACTGTATATCAATATTCCATATTAAAATGTGCTAACTTTCATGGAACGCGTCTCTAAAATAAAAGCATTATCACCATTACTATCAATGATTTATTTCTTGCTACCCAGCGGTGCTGGATCCCAGGTTGCTATTTTACATCAATTACCTTGCCTCATAAGTTTTGGACAATCATATCACTTATATAAAATAATTCTCTCTTCTTTGGCGCCACTGTAAATGCATTATTAATGGTGTTTTTATTAAATTATCCTATATCATTCACCAGCGTCTCAATTTGACAGATAAATTGCTATAATGGTACAATTTGGAAGAAATTAATAGTTTCCCTGCCTTTTAAAAAAAGTTGAGAATCTTTCATAAAATTCTAATTTCTATTAAATTACCACTTTGTTTTGCATCAATAGGAATCAGAAAATATTATTTTTATTAAAAAAAAGAAATTTACAAAGGAATAGGTTTTCTAAGATTATGATTATATTAAGCTCAATAAATGAACTCCAGTTACATATAGTGAATCCTAGACACTGTAAGTATTTAAAAGACTAAGGTGTGCTTCCCCTATTATGTTTAATAAGATCGGTTATAAAAATTAAGGTGTACCCTCATTATAAACTTTTCTGTCCTCATAAGGAATACCTTTTTTTAAAATGTAAAAACCCCCTGTTTAGTTGAGATATGATGCTTAAGCGCTAGTTCTAACAAATGGAATCTAGCCCTCAGGGGATTGGAAGCTACTTCTGAAACTCCAATAATAATATTAGCACATTACATAAATTCTTAATTCATCTGTTGCCACCATTCCTTGTGGCGTCAATAGCAGGATATAAATAGTCTTAGGTATGTGTTATGTATAGGATGCTTTGATAACATCTTTAAAGTACAAAATCCTATAAAGTTATAAAACTTTTATCAACTTGAGTACCACTTCTAAATAAATTATAAGTATAAAATGGCGCCCAAATGCTGCATATAGTATTGTAGAATCCTTCATGATAGGTGTTTTATCAATATTAACTACTTTGAAGCCATGCAGCACTCATACTATGGCCTGTTAGAGATATATTGGTATGGATGTTCTTCAGATAGCTAAAATTAGATTTTTAATTTCAAATTCAAGACCTTGATTCTCATGCGTTATTACCATCATATTGCATCCAAAATTGGATATAGAATCTTTAGATATAAATAACCATCTTAAGTACTAGGGGAGTCTAAATTACATTAGGTAACACTGCAGAGTTCTCGTGGAAACACCTGAGGCACCAAACAACTTTTATCATTAAGTCCCACAGTCTACTATCAGATAAGAAGTAAGCTATTTAAGCAAGTGAATGTTGGCCACAATGTGTGCCATTATGAATAATATGATTTTCATAAGATGACAAACTTTAGATGTTAAATAGAAAGTTTTTTTTGTTAAAAACAAGAAAGGGGAAAAATAGGACAATTCCCTCACTAGTGAGGGCACTATATTTTATATAATAAAAAGGAATTTTGGTGGTGTTGAAATTAGTGATGCAGTGCCATTTTTCAAGTTCAAAAGTCAGTTCACACTAAAGTTAATGGTAATCTATATGATGATAGAAACTAGGAAAAAACACAAAGGAAAAGCTTAATACATAAAGCAGTTTTTTGTTCATAAACTAAGAAAAAACACCATAGTGTCAAATACATACAGTAGCTTGAAAACTTGCAGTGTGATAGTATTTGTTATGGTAGGCTTCTGGAGCTACTGTCAGAACAAGCTCATTCTTAGAATGGCTGTCCCTTCCTGATATGCTTTTGAAATCCTTTCTTCCTATTGGTACAAAATATTTAATTACTTGGTAGCAAAAAAGAATTATGTGAATATGCATAAAGGTTGGAAAAGATGGGGGGAGAAAGGCTTTAAATTTGAGGCAATTAAAACAATAATAGAAATCAACCTACCACAACCTTGACACTAGAAAATGGCTTAGGTAGATATAACTAAACTCTTAACAACACGTTTATGCTGGTTTGAGGTAATATATCAATAATATAATTGTAATGTAAATTTTATGTCCGTGGGGTGAGGTAAAAAATGTATTAGGTATTTTATAAGTTTCACTGGCGAGGATCAAGGATTTGATTATACTTAATAAATACTATAATATTGAGGCGCTAAGTCAAGTTAAACAATTAAAACTCTTTTGTATATTGACACAGCGCAGAGTTAAGGTATGTTGAATCTAAATCCTTGTCTAGATACTAGTTAAATATATAATTAAGTATATAGGTAATTTTGTTTTATATGTTAATCAAACCAAATCTCAACATTTCCCCCACTTGATCAAACACCAGGGAAGTAGAAAAGTGGGGTTGATTATTTAGGTCACTTAGAATAAAGTGCAGCAAGATAGAGCGCTGCTAGTATCTTTTTAGGAACTTGGAATGAACCAAATTTATAAGGTAACCTGGGTAGAATCTATCAGATATAATCGTAAGTAGACGTATTCTATAAGACCTTAAAGAACCATATCCATATAAGTTTCAATTTTCAAGTCCACAAAAATCCAATATTTTCAAAATAAAGAAACAACTCCCCTTATGGAGAAGTTTTTTAAGGGCTGTCAAAACTGGTTATTGTGTTGGGGAGAATTAATTTCCAAGCTAGCGCGTTAGAAATAGCTTTGCTATATATCTGTATCAGAGTCTTCATGAGATTCACAAGGTATTTAGTTAAACTCATGCTCTCTTCATGGACACATGAGTATAAAAGAGGAGGGAGAGCAGTATGCTTCTTATAAAGCAACTGGTTAGTAATCTCCTCAATTCAGAGTGGAAGACAATGTTATAAGTGGAAATGGCAGAAGGCAAAAAGGTTTTCCAACTGGCCAGTGCAGACGTGTTCAACCTTTGCAATATAACATGAGAATACTAGTTACCTGTTCCAATATGCCATTGGTTTTAAGATGGCATGGCGTGAACAGAACTCCTAAAGATCTATCAGGCCATCAGCATAAGTACTACATGAGAATTACAAGTTGTCCATTATAAAATAAAATAATTTTTCAGGCATCCATGCTATTAATAATAAGCTGTAAATTTTAGGAGTTGATTTAAGTGCCTAAAATCTTGATTGCTTTGACCTCCACCCACTTATTGAGGTGATAAATAGTCATAGGATCTGTAATTTGTTCATAACTAATGAGAAAAAAGCAACCATCTGGTACTAAAAAAATGAGAAAAAAGCAATAATGTCAATTTAGATAGTGCGCCAGGAGAAATAGGTTATATTAATTAATAGGATGTGTCATTTTGGTATGGGCTTCATCTTGGCATTTGTTGCAACAGCTGAGGGTCTGATGAACATCAAAAATGAAATATTACCATTAGTGCTGTTTCAACTGTTCAAACAATTTTTAAAATTTGACCTTGGCCTGTCGCCTTATAAGCTCAAATATAAGTAGCTGTTCATTTTGTTGGCTATGATCCAGTATTACTATTTATCAATTATTTAATGCTTCCAATGTTTGACAATAGTGTCCTCCTTTGTTTTTCTGAGTAACGCTAAACCTCCTCTGGTTCAAAGCCATACTGTTGGGTTAGCATTTTGTTTATTAATTAATTGGTCAGATCAGCCAATAGGGCCACAGTGGGAAGCTAAGATAGACAGACATCATTTTAGTTTTTATGCTAGGGTGGCGTTGAATTTTAGAATCTTAGGCTTGTAATTTCCAAGCCATTAGTCTAGCCGCCCATCCAGATCTTTTAGAAAATATAATCAACAAAGTGAGGCGGGGTTGTTTATAATGTAGAAATTTACCCCATGGACATATACCCAGAACTGCTTATATGCGTAAATGATGATCAGAAACTCCTTCTCCATAACATTTTTTGCATTAACGCTTATCTAAAGCTCAGCTAAAGTAAGCCACTAGGCTCTCAATTCTTTTTAATCAACTTGTGGTGCCAGTGCACATATGGCGGTGAGGATCCGTCTGTTTGGATAATACACTTATACTAAAATCTGGATACATTAGTTTATGCACTTTTGTAGGAAAATCCTCAGTTTTCCAGATACCTATTGGCATTTTTCCGTTTACTTTGATTGTGCGCCGTTCTGGAGTATGTGATATAATAGGTCACCTATTTTACTAAAATTTTTGACAAACTGGCAGTAATAGCTAATCATTATATATAACACCTAATGTCCACTTACTACTTGACCGCGTCATTTAACCAATGAGTTTAATTTTTTCCAGATGTGGCTGCAAACAGTGTTTATCAATTAAAAATAACAGTCATTCAAGTTACACTTGTAAGAAGTTAAATTTACGCGGTTTGATTCAATACTGATCTTGGCCAGGTGGCGGAAAACTTCCTTCAAATTTACAAATGCTTATTAAATAACATATAAACTATTTATATCATCCATATATACTAAAACACAGGAGATTTTTAAATTTCTCAATATGATGTTCATAACCTCAGAAAAGTTTCAGGGCATTGCATAATCCTTGTGGCACCAGAGTATGTTGGTAGAGACATTGGCCAGTAATAATGGCATATTTCTACTTTGCAAGCTTGACAGCTTGCAAAGTAGAAATATGCCATTATCCAGAAACTAAATTCATGGATTAAAAATATTGCTCGCTGCTTAAGAAGTCTAAAGCATCATCAGTACATGGTAATACATAGGAATCCTATATGGTAACTTAGTTGAGCTTCATATAGTCGATTATCAAGCAATCTGCTTCATCCTTCTGTTAAATACTTATACTGTGAGGCTCGAGAACTCTTGGTGAAAACTAACGTTTCCAGCTGTTCTAGCTGGTTGATTTTTAACACCTTCTTTATCTCCTCTCAAATATTATTAGGATTCAGGAAATTTGTTAATGATCAACAGTAGCAATATGGTGTAGCACATCTTGTTTCTAACACAAATCAAAGTTTTTAGCAAAAATGACTCTATACATGTTGGTCTATTCAAGCGCTTAGTACTTTTTATCTTCAGCTGACCCAAATAATTATTTGCGATGGGTCAACAAACATAATGACCTTCTTTGCAGGAAAGTTTAAGTTCATCCATTTTACTAAAAACATAAAATTTTACACTTCATTAACTGGTAATATATGTACAATATTGACAACTTGATGATGCTAAATCAGACGAAGGTACAGTCCTAAATTTTCATATTACTTGAATTTTTCCAAAGTTGAGGATAATAAAACCAGGCGCGGTAGCATGTTCCAATTTAGATTAGCAGAATGGAGAAAATATTTTGCTGTATAGACCTTAGGTATTATTAAGATTAATTTGGCCCTATATGGTTTTGATGGCCCACTAGTTTTTTATACTTTGGTTAGACCTTGAAATAATGCCCTTGTATACAAATTCTGGTTGAGCAATCGCCTATCACAACCACAAATCATTCTATTATCAATTTGAACTAAACCATCCGTGAACACAAGGCAAAAAACATGTTTTCAAGATGAAAGACCTTCACTCTTCCTATTTTAAGTTAGTGAGTGGTTTTGTCTGCAGTATTTTTCATTTTGTTTTATGAAGATCTTAATTCAAGAAAATATCTGAGAGATGATTATGTTGGTCATTATCTCATCACAATGTTAAAAAGGGTCGAATATAGTATGTGTGCCAAAAGATCAAATGCTTCAGCATTTTTGGGTGGCGATTAATTATCAGACTTAATATTCTCAACATGACTCATTGGCCTAATGTTGTTCAGGGTAGAAAAATTTGGTTTTTGTAGTGAGCACCACAATAAAAAATTCAATAGAGTGCTTTATTTTAAGTTATATATTTGTTTGTGCTAAATAAAAGGTAATATATATGATGACAAAAACTATAAAGACACAATGGAAGCTTATTTCTGAAAATAAATTTTTATTCTAAAACTAAGAAAGCGTTATGTAGAATACTGGAAGTGTCTTGAGGCTAGCAGTGTGGTAGTCTTTGTTATGGTAGGCTTCTGTCACTACTGTCAGAGTAATATCTCCATCAATATGGCATCCCCTTCTTCATATGTTACTCAAAATCTTTCATTTCCATAAATGTACATATGTAATAACATAGTATCACTAAGAAAATTTTGACTCAATTGCACATTAATTGGGAAAGATTGGACGCTAAGGCTTTTTCCTTGAGGAAAACTAAGCAATAGTAGCAATAAGCTTGTTACAACAAAACACTGTCAAATGGATGAGGAAGATATCAAATAAGTTATTACAATTTTTTACACTGTTGCAAGGACATGGTAGTTAATAATATAGTAGTGATACAAATTTTAAGGGGATGAAAGATGAAGAGATCAATGTATTAGGGATTTGAGAGCTGCAAACATAGGGGATTGAGGATTTGAGTATACTTAAATACCATATATTAGATGAGCTAATGCAAGGTAACCAATAAGAAACTAATACTACAGATTACCACCTGCATGGCGGAGATTTATGTAGAATTAAAAGACTCTGTCTAAATAATAATTAACTATATAAGTTATATTATAATTAGGTTTGTTCATATGGTTGGGCATAAAATTTTCAAATGTAATTTACTGAGCTGCTCTTTAGAATACCATGACCTGGAAATTTCTTAAGTTTCTTAATACTCTTGATTTCATGCTTAGGGAAGGGTTAGAATTTTAAGATCATTGTGAGAATTGTGGTTCTGTGAATGATGGGAAATCCAAGGTTGAATTCTTTTTAATTAAACCTTCAAAATTTTTTTTATTTTTCTAAATTGAGATGTGTCATCCTCAGAGTTCCTGTCATGAAGACAGCAAATTAATTTTAGACCGACCTGCCAGTTTAAGTGCTGAATCACTCAAACGCCAAGCTCAAATGCCAGTGGCACTGATGCTGGTATGACTGTTATGAAAAAAGGAAGGGATCTTCACTAAGCGCCCATGAGCCATTGTCATGTATAAGAACCTAGCAATGAACTGATAAACATGGCCATGGGTCTGTGGGTTGTTGAAAAATGTTTGGGAGGGTGGTTTATATTTAACGTAATAAAAACTGAAATTGGATACAGGGTTCTTTATTGGAAAGTAAAAAGGAAACCAACCAATATTTCTACAGTGCGATGCAACTGATTACATAGTGTTCAATTTGGTAGTATGGCAAAGTAGGGATTGGGGCTCTCAAATTTCGACCTAACCTGGTGAATTTCTGAGGTAGGGAGAAATATTGACTTCAATCTGAACTGACATTGAAAGAATCAGCAGTGGGCTGAGTCACTATCAGTCTGCACACAAAATCCTGACTTGAGGCTTTACTGTGTTTATGGTGGTTAGCGTGACAGCACCTGGCCCAACGGGCAATGGGGATACCCCAGGGCCACCACACATAGGGACAGTACCAAAGGCTCATAAATGGGTTCAGGATGACCAACCTGACTGTTCCCAGTTGCTGGGGTGTTCATTCAGCCAAGCAGGAAAACTTTAGCAATTATCTCAATTTTTGTGATGAGGGTTCTAAATTATTGGCAACCATCCCTGATGGTGATACATGCCCATCAGGGACAAGGTCCAACAATTTGAGAGGAATTTAGGGTCAGCAATTGTACTTCTTGATGGCGATATCATCAGCAATTTTGACTGAGAATTCATTATTTGTCCCCTTCCAGCTATGAGTTGCACACCTATCAGGCTTTAATTCCATATGTTTTAGACATTTTGACTCCTATTTCAAATTTGGCGCCATCAACTTTATATAGTTCATCCAAGTTTGTGGGGATGACGGTTTCCAATGACTTTTGTACAGGTTCCTCTATTAGGCGAACTAACTCTGCATAGGTAAGCTTGGGGATCAGGGGAGGAATCTTCAGAGGGAGCGCTGTTACCCAGCACTTGTCTACCACATAAACGAGGTTACCCTGTGTGATGAGGGGTACAGCTGCCCTCTTCAGATCCTTTTTGCTAGGAAATGGGAAAATTGCTCGATCCACACAGAGGGGACGTTCCCCTGGACTTAAATTACCCTTTCCTTTTGCCAGAGGAGGGGCGCCACCACTGAGGAAAGTGTGTGAGGACTAAATTTTTGTGAGCCTTGGGCAACTTGATCGCCATTAAATCTGCAACCCTTGTGATGGGACGGGGAGCATCAGGATGGGACATGTGGAAAGCCTCAACTAGTTCCATGAAGTTCACGCAGTCATGGGCTTTTACCCAGCTATTTTTGTAGACTTGATAACCCTTCCACGCAACGAGATACTGAACTGACCTCCAATATCTGCAGGATAATACAATGTTCTCCACTTTGACTTCTTTACAACCTCAATCACTATCAGCTCAGGATCTGAGGGGATAGAACCCTTGAACGGGGACAGCTTAGATGTTTGAAAAACTGGATGTTGTTTCTAGTGAGATGGCAATTTTAACTGGAA
>JAKSZP010013855.1:0-38019 GCA_022478985.1 Massospora cicadina
TTGAGCAATCTAGCTTCTAAAAACTCTAGCCTTATACATGTAGTGGATGATTTGTTGTCCAGAAGTTTTGAATGGGGGTCAGTTACTGTAACGTTGTTCAGATTACCATCAACAGTGCAGGGATGAAGGGAGACATCTGTTTTCTCCACAAATAGCAAAGGGGAGCACACAGATTAAGACTTTTGAAGGTTTGACCTTTAGAGAGCATATTGTCAACCCAAACATCTAAGGCAGCCTCCTCCCTTTAGGTAAAGGAATACATGGGAGAGAATATTTTTATGAGGCCAAAGGTCAACTTGACCTTGAAGTCAAACTTGGTGTGCTCTTGGAGTGAGCTGGCCTTAGAGGGATCAAAAATGTTCATATAACTTTCAATACAATCAGGCAGGATACGCGCAGGAGCATAGAGTGGCAGTCTGTTGGATAGAAGATAGGCCTAATCTGGGTAGGGGCCCATCTCCTAAGGAACCCCATGGCGCTAAGCTCAAGAAAAGAAATTTTAACCGTGACCCCTCCAGGGAACTTTTCATGCATAGTGGAGTCCATTAAATTTGTGAGAATGTCAAATAGTCGCCACCAGCCAACACCAAGAATAACAGAGTACTGGAGGTTTTCAATCAATGAGAAGCTCCTTACAAAGTGTCCATCGCCTGCAACAAAGGGAATAGGTGATAGTACAAGATAGCTGGGGATGGCTTGAGATGCCTCGCCTTTTATAAGCTAACAAACCCTAATTTTAGGTCCAGGGCTTTTGCGAGCTCTTGGAAGATAAATTTTTTGTAGCACTTGTGTCCACCAAATTAAGCACTTGGAAGTCCTTTCTAGTGAAAGTAAAAGTAGCCATGAACAAGAAGTACATAGAGAAAGAGTTATTTTCTGGGAAGCCAAAGGACGATAAGATAGCTCCAAGCCCAGAAGGGGGAGTAGGTGAGGTATCCCCTAGAGAATTCAATGGAGTATGATTCAACATTGCCAGTGAGTTTCCCATAGGATTTGAATGGAGTGGGATAGCCTAACGCTCTATGCTCAGCAGGAGGTAGATTCTTATCGCAGGAAACTACACCAGTAAGGACGTCTAGGCTTCTGGAGGGGTCAGTCAAGGCGAGTTTGACTTCAATCATCCTTTCATGGATATCTACCCATTTCTGGATAGGTTCTGCTAAGAAATTTAAATCTGGAGAGATCGGAAAGAGGAGTTCAACCTGAGAAACTGGTATGACATGTTGGGCTGGGAGTATAGGTTCTAAGATGGCAAAAGCGGATCCAGAGCTAAAGTGAATTCTTTTATTAAAATGAGTTAGACTTACTAACCCCATCTACTTTTGAGGAAAAAAGCGAGGGTTAGCATGGAGCGCAGAGGCGCAGGACCAGTAGTGAGGAGATACCCACCTATGATGGAGGTTTTGGTCTCACCTACAGGCGAGCTCACTGTTAGTTTTAAATGGTACTGTGGTAACACATTATGGTATATTTAATAACTAGGTTAGAGGTGTCCAATACAGCTAGGCTCTCAGCGGGATAGGTCACAATGGGGTACAAAACTTAATTGGCGTCAGACTTACCCAGATAGGTTCCCTGATAGTGCCCAAATGAGATGAAGTTGTCAAGTTCTAAGATCTGAAGTACCGCAGTACAGTTGGGGTTGGCAGCGCAGATGCTGTAGGACAGCATGGACGCAAGGATGAAGCAAGTACCAGATAAGGGGGGAGGGTCATCCCATATACCAAGGGCTGCACCAGTTTTATCCAGGGTCTTGCAGAGGAGGGCCTGTTAAAATTTCATTATACCCAGATTATCCATCTTCACTGAATTATATAATCTGCTTTATCCATTGGGGATGAAACCCTTAGTGGATATAGAAGTTATCATTCTATATGATAACTAAAGTTTTTTGAAATTCTTAGACAAATATTGCCTAATATGCTGGGATTTGCTTCTGCCAGAATTTAGTGTTTTGTCAGGGAGGACCTCTGACAATGTATTTACATATGTCTTAATTATCAAAAATAGTTGGTGATGTAATTATAATGTAAGAGTTGTATGGATGAGTCATCTTTTGATTAAGACTTTACTATTGGGCTGGTGGGTGTTGACAACGCTTTTGGTACAACTGATGAGTTAGCCTTTTAGGTAACGCGACCTGCTGTTAGTGGGTAAAAGGTCCCATTACCTATGCAGGTTGCTAGCCTAGAAAGGGTAATACACTGGTATTGATTGAAGGCGTTAGGACATCTTTTGTTCAATCCAGAAGTGGTTAAATTCTAGTCATCAGAGAAATCTGACTAGATGGATGAGGAAGATCATTGTTTGAGGCGAATTCAGAGGGTTAACCCATTGGGTATGGCTGTTTTTTTCTATTGGATACCAACAGAAGAATTGTTCGCCAGATTTCCATATAAATTTCCTTGTTTTATTAAATAAAGCAGACACTTGAATTACAATAATTAATTAGACTATCATACATTTATGTATTTTTACTCTTGGAATTTAGAGTCAAAAGATAAAGATTATTTGTCTATTTATTACTATCAAGATTTTCGCAGGCTCCTGTGTTGAAAGTGGAAAAAAAACTTGAACCTACTAACAGGTTAAGTTTTTATCAGGAGGAAGAGTGAGAGGGTGAAGTTCCTTTGCTTTCCAAAAGTACCTTCAAAGATTTAAAGGAATATCGTTAGCAATAGTCTAGCATTTGATACAATACTCAATTTGGTTGTGAGAATCTCAACTAGGGCGATAGTCTTCATACTATTACCAATTCATTTAATTACTATCAACAATCTATACAAATCACTCATCAGAACCTGTGCAGTAGACTTAAAAGTTTACATGGAGTAACCATAAGCTCAAAAGTTTACAGGGCCATTTCCAACTGTTCAAGAAATTCCTTTCATGATGCCTTTTCTTAAAACAGGCTTACGTACTGGGCATTAATGAGAAACTCCTTGGGAAAAGTGGACAAAGAAGTTATAATCCTCAAAGGTGGCAGGAGGGAACTTGAGGGGCTTGATAAAGGTCTCCAATGATGGGAGGATTCCAAGAGGGGTCATTTAGTCTCACTAGCGGTGAGTAACCATTGGTGAACTCCCTTTGGGATATCTTGGAAAAGCAGCTGGAAGAGGAGAACATCATATAAGTCCTTGCCTTGGGACTTATGACGAGTTATAAGGTTGGCAGCTTGTTAAAGATCTCCTTTTTGAATTTTGAGTCACAGGAGGAGGATAGTTTTAAGCTGGTATGGCAGGTACTGCACACTGTATGAGCTTCTTGAGTGAGGGTAGCCTCTCAAAACCCTCAGCACACCCTTTGAAGGAGGTAATAACCATGGCCAGGAGAGATATAACAGTGCCAGCCCAGTAAACAGTTTTAAAATAGGACGACTATGAGAGAGGTTGGGTGACTCTAGCCACCCAACAGGAAAAGAAACACACAAGTAAATCTAGAATTTTCTTTGATAATGTCTAAGAAAAAGAAACGCAGGATGTTGCAGAGGGTAACGCACCAGGTAAAAGGTTACAAAAGAGGGAAAAATTTTCCAAGCAGTACAAAGCAACGTCCCAAGCTATCCCCAAGGTGCTTCCATATAAACTATTGAAATAAAACGCAGACCAAAACAACGCAAACCATCAGAGAGAAGTAGTATGAGAGCTGAGTGAGATTGTATAAGGACTATGGTAAAGATTGGCAAAATAAGATGCAGTGGACTTGGAAGATTAGGTTGCGGCATAAGTGTTAGTTTCATATATAACAGGTGGTTGAACCTGAACCTGATATTGCGTCTGGCCATCATGATGGGGTTAAACACTTTTTGCTAATATAAAAGCCCTTAATACCAGAATGGACTTGGGCGTAAATACTTAAAACTCTTTTATATCATATATGTATATTTGAGAAAAGTGAGGGCATTTCTCAGTTTTGATGTCAATCAAGGGGGAGTTTTGCAATAATTTAAAAGCAATTAATGAAATCATTCCTTGCTAAAACGTTTTTGCCTTTCAGCAAGTTGAAATTGTCAAATTTAGCCAGATTCCTTTACTTTTTATCTGCTTGTTTTCTGGATTTTAACCCAATTTCTGCTTGATTTTCAGATATTATGTAACCACTTGCTTCAGGACTGACTGGCAAAGCAATAACATATTTGCGGTTAAAAACCTTAGATAGATCATTGGTGTCCCTCAATGGTTCAGGATATGGTTCCAGGGGCTTCAGATTCTTGGCCTTGGATGGGCGGTCTACACCAGGTAAAATGTCACTAATTGTGACACAATCCACCAATTTACTTTCTTTAGTCTCATCTCATTTTGATGGATCAAATTAAACGTTTAAATAATCATTTTGAGACGTTATATGCGTGTGTATTTGATTGAAAAAATTGTTTCAAAAAGTCCCTAAGGTGGTATCCTTGACTTTCTTCGCCAAAGAATTCTAACACTGAGAACACCAGAGAATTGGCCACACCCATTATGGAGATCGGCAAGTGAGGACTGTAAGGTCTCAGGTGCCTGCTATCAAGCTGAACAGCGGTTGCTCTTTTAGAACTAAGAAGGGTTAATCCCAAGGCCCTGTCCCTCACCAAATCTCTGACCTAGGGCATACCCTGGATGAGAGTTTGGTAGCTGCTGCATCTCTTATTGTCACAACCCTTCTAAAGTCTATCTACCAGCCCAAAATCACACAAGTCTCAAAAGCATTAAGTTTTTATTAAAAAAAAACTCAAACAACTTTTTGAAGGCTTCAGTAAAATCAAGGAACCCCACACCACAGCCCCCATTTATTGACCCAACAGTTGGTTCACCCAGAAGCCAACCTGTGTAATAATATACCTAATAGATCCAATTTGAGCAAAAAGTCAAGAAATAGAGGGAGAAAAGAGGGATCAAACTAGACGCTCCCTTCTAAAATTGATAAAGGTAAATTCTGACATCAAAATTGGGGAAGTTGACCCAAGAAAAACTTTGACTGTCGCCTGATACTATCAAAGAAAAATGACGTTTGAAAGAGTAATTTTTAGATTCAAAATTTGAAATTAAGCCCTACTATTATAGTTTAGCTTAAAAACACTCCAACCCATCCCAACATAAGACCCAGCACCCTACTATTATAGGATGTTGGGTTATTATTTTATCTAGTTTCCCCTATTTAGCTTAATATAATCTATTATTTAAAGTCTATGTTTGTTAGTTAAATACTCAAAACTGCTATGGCAAATAATTCTCTGGGTTGGAGCCCACCAAAATCCCCTCTAACATGCCTATTTCCAGCTCCTTGAGACCAGCGGTGCCTTGTGGAATGTGGAGGCTCTTATGGATTCTAGTTCTACCTCAAAGAAAAAAATATTCCTATCATGCTTGAATTTCTAACATTATAGCAAACCTTTTTTAAACAGAGGTAAATTTATTAATTTGAGATATCCAGACCTTGATCAACTCTCTCATCAAATCAAGTATTTTTTTCCTCTTAAAAGTGCTCCTTAACGCTATTTAAAGGATTTTGTTGTTAACCTCATAAAGCGGTCTTAATATCTGGAGCTACACAATTTACATCCCCTTTAGCTCCCTCAATTAGCTATAAGTGCCTTGAGTTTAATACTCCCTTTAGTTCCCTCGTGGCATGAAGTAGTCAGGCGTTGAAAAATGACAACACAGTGAAGGCAACAAAGAAATTAGTGAATTCCTATGAGGAGTGAATAAACACCGCGCTCTTGACTATTGTACCAATAGCCTATACAAGAGTAAAAAGTGTCACAGAGTACAGGATTATGAGTCACACACTCACAACATGGAACTAGTATACTTCACTGAGGCTGATTCTCCCCCTCTCAGGGGGCCAAAAAGCCATAATGCTTCATTTGGATCAGAAAGCTTTATGTAATCTCCCTCATACCACGATATTTAAAATGATCCCTTGAGTAAGATTATGATCCTCATAAACCTTGCAGCCCCAGCTATCCATTCCTTGCACATCTCACTTGTCCATCAGGTAGAGGAGAAGCATTTGGGCCCCTTTTATGAAGATCTTTCAAGTGTGTGGCCCTTATCAGACCTTGATGATCTTGAGTCTGCAACTTTGTTTTATTCAAGAGCAGCAGCCATGTCCAATCAGTATGTCAACAGAGGCACCAAGGCCCACAAACACCGGGTTAAGATATCTGATTCAACCCTTTTCTCCCTTAGTGAGTTGAATAAAGTTTATCATGCTTATTTTTTGTTTTCTATCTCTATTAGGGTAGGACAACTTAAAGTAACAAAAACTGCCTTGGTAGATACTGGTGCCACAAGGGATTACATTGACCTTAAGGTAGTACAGTCTTTGGATCTTGCACTTATCTCAGGTTCCTCATCCTTGGGCACATGGTTCCCTATGCTCACACTCCATATTATTAAGCCTCTGTGTTTTGTGGCCCATACATATGAATTTATAGCACAATTTGCGGCAATCCCTAAGTTTCTATACCCAGTAATTTTGGCGGTGGGTTGCTGGCACCGCTAGCCAGTAAATATGACTTGGAGTAAAATATGTTATCCTTTACCTCCTATACTCACTCAGAAAAATTTCCCTTCTTCCTACTTTGGCAACAGGTAATGATGTTGTGGCAACTGTGGAATTCTCTACTATGGATATTGTGCCTGATCTGCCTACTTTGCCCCTTCTAATTGCTCCATTTAAGTCAGTTTCTGACATTGACGGGGCCATTAAGCTACCAAGTCATTCAGAGCTTGATCTGAGTTTATAGTTAACATTGGATCTCGTTAAGACTGACTGTCCCTTTAACCATACACAGCTGAAGAGAACTAGCGCTAAAGATATAAATTGACAAATGGTAAAGAAGGGTTGGATGGTTAGGTCAATCAACCATTTGTCCTCTTGTCATGTTTGCTAAAAGCATGATGGTACTCTGAGACCATGCGTGGATTATGGAAACTTAGACTATTTGATAGTCCCTGACCTTATCCCTTACCTTTGTAAGCAGAAATTTCCTGAGAGATTATAAAAGTCAAAGGTTTTCTCAAAACTTGATCTGGTGGTCGCTTTCTATAAAGTGCAGGTCAAGTATTCCAGGAGTGACTGACTGCAATTTGCACCTGGTATGTAATATATCAGTTTAAGGTCATGCCATTTGGTTTGAAGGACGCCCTGTCAGTTTTTCAGCACTAATTTTATGACGTTTAAAGGGTTTTTGTATTTTCCTGTACACTTGTTTATGTGGATGACATCTTAATCCACGCGCCAAATGCTGAACAAAAAAGTAAATTAATTGGTAATGACAAAAGTACTCCACAAGGTTGTCTTATTGTTAAACTTTCAAAATGCAAGTTTCAAAGATGAAGTTCAGTTCCTTGGTAATGTAATCATGAAAGATGGCCACATCATAACACCTTCTAAAATTGTAGGCCATTTATACATGGCCCCAGTAACACAGAAACAACATTGGAGATTCCAGGATTCATAATGTTTCTTAAGAATAGTTACCAGCTATTTCAGAGCTGGCCTCCCCATTTCACTTTCTCATTAATAAATTCCCCATTTGTTTGGAACCTTTAGTGCCAAAAGGCTTTTAATGCAATAAAACCATCTTTTCTTCTACTCCTGTTTTGCATCATGCTGACGAGGACAAGCCTTTTATTCTGACATGCAACACCTCTGGTGCTGCAGTTATGCTGTCCTCCTGAAAGAACATGAAGGGCGGAAACACTTTGTGGCTTAGTTTTCAAAGAAGTTTAGTGTCATGGAGCGCGCTTGAGTCATTTATGATTAAGAGTTGTCGGCGGTTTCATGGTCTTTAATGCACTGAGGTATTTGTTACAGGTTACAAACCATACAGTGGCTGTGCGCACAGACCACCAGTCACTTTTTTTATTATTGCAAACCCCAGAAGTTCTCTCACATACAGACTAGGGCCCACTGTTAATCTCTTAGCTTCAACTTCAAGTAAGAGTTTGTCAAGGGGGCCGCACATATTTTACTTGAACTCTTGATTCAAAGCCCCCTAATGGGTCCCACTTTAGAGACTGGTCCTGAATTAGTAACAGGAGTTCCCCCTGAGCAGATCATAGCTCCCCTCACTTCCAGACATTGCCAAGGTTGCATCCTCCACTCCGGAACCTACACCTTGTCAAAACACAAAATTAAATATAAACCTAAATACAAATTCAAATCTGGAGGTTCCATATCCCCCAGTATTCCTGATACTCCTGTTGAGCTGATGGATGAAGTTAACTCATCACAGCCAATCCACCCAGTGACTAAAGTTACCCCATCTGATAACTTTCTGGTTCCCCTACCAGCGGGGGTTCTCTCCTGGATGCTGTCTTGGCATCCCAGTCCACAGATCCTGAAAGGCAGGAACTTCTAGAAAATATTGAAGCTGGTACATCCTCATCGGGATGGTATTCCCAAAAGGATAAAGTAATATTTTTACATAAAAGTTTGGGTCCCTCTGAGCTGAGTTCTCACATTAAAAGGTGTCAAATTCTGGGTTGACTCAAAGATAAACCCTTCAACAACCTACATATTGGGCCGATTTTCCCACCTAATGCTTGAACTAGTAATCTAATTTAAACCTATTACAATAACATCGCTTGGGCTGAAATTTCTACATGGATTTAATTATATTACTAAAGCTTAGGCCAAATATTCTCGCACATTTAGATTAAACTTCTCTGCAACTACTTGTCTGGGTTGATCAGCTCAACGTCAATTCAATTAATTATTCTATTGGAAGCTCAGGCTGAATACATTCACACAGTTGGGCCAATTATCTCTGCCCCAATCCTCAGCAACTAGTCCCAATTAATCAGGACCAATATTAAGAAAATTGTATACAAAATTATTTGGGGATGACCTGAAGTTAACATTTAAAAGTCCCATGGACAATCAAATGAACAAACAATTAAATCAATTTTCCGCCCTATGGTGAAATTCGTATGTCAATCACATAATTGGCTTGATAGCACTTGCACATGGACCGTCCAAAAGGGAGTACCTAGTGCTATTGAGGGAGAGGCCTGCCAATGTCCTGATTAGGGGTACATCATCTATTTCAATTGAGGCAAGAATTTCACAGAAGGTGTATTTTGTCAGCAGTATGACAAAACTCAAATCTAGAAGATCCTAGGACAATTTTGCATGCTTTTATTGCAATTTTTGTACCTGAAATCCTCTCAATTTTGAGAGTATTTTGCCACCAATAAACCTAATAAAAGGTTTCAGTCATATCAGTTCAAGGGCCTAACTATGATGGTAAACTATCTGTTGAAATTTTGTACTCTGGTGTGGCCAGCAGATTCCCTAGAGGTATAAATACCGGCGCCTGTCCTAATGAATTATTATCAGATAATCTAGTCTTAAATAAAGTCTATTTTATTATATCTTTATTTAATTTGTATCTAAAGTCACTTTTGGAGAGTGTCAGCAAGCTGGGATCTCAGGATCCCCAGCTTTCCACTTTTCCTGCCTCAGCTGAAGTTCCCAATTATGAGGGTAAAATTAAACCCAAAATCAGCCAGAAAGGTCAGAGCCATTTTTTTAGTACTAGATGGTCCCAACCTGAGGGGATTCATCGATGTGTCAGAGCCATTTTTGTATGCTTAGTGCATTTTTGAACAGTTCTAAAACTGTAAGCAACTGGCCAAATTGAGAATCCACTGGCCAAATTTCATCCTGATTCACTGTGCAGGATTTATTTAATCAAGCGAGCAATCCTCAGATTTTGACATAAGGGAACATCATAATCCCCCACTATGGGGTACCCTAGCACAAAAATAATGTATCAATTTAATCAACAGAGGGTATTATTGGAATGGACTGACAAGGGACATTCCCACCTGATCAAGCAAAGCTTAATCTGTGCCAGGTTCAAGTCAGATAGGACAGGGCAAAATGGCCTTCTCCACCCTCTCCAACAGGCAGAAGGCCCATGGACATCACTGTCAGTGGACCTCATTGTAAGTCTATCCATATCTTGCAGGTATGACATGATCATGGTGGTTGTAGATTGAGTTAAAAATCTTCTATCTTTACCCCTTTTATAATAACCATTACATCTTAGGACATGGCACAGTTGTTTGTAGTACATGTATTTCCTTGTTTGGAGTTCCCCAAGAAGTGATTAGCAATAGTGGGCCCCATTTTACATCACAATTCTTGGAGGGCTTATGTGATATGATAAAGAGTTTCCATATGAATCTTCAGCCTATCTCCAACATTCAAATGGCCAAAAGGTATGCACCAACCAGTCCCTGGAGAAGTATCTTCAATGCTATACTACTGCCTCCCAGGATACATGGGCAACCAACCTTCCTCTAGCAAAAACCTCATATATTAACTCACTTCACGTCTCAACAGGATTTCACCCATGTATGCTAACTTGGGGGGATAAACATGCCTTTAATATTGGGCCCAAACGCGCAGCAACATTCTAGCAGCAGATAATTTATCACTTATATCTATGAGGTGCATAAACAGTTACAGATCAACTAACTATTTCTACCAATAATGTCAAGCGTTGTGCAGACAAGAAATGACGTGAGGCTCTTAATTATCAAGAAGGTAATTTGGTTTTTGGTGGATATAAAGAGTCTGCACCTATAGGTATCATGCCAAAAATTGAAGTGCAAATGAGCAGGACCATTTCCCACTCCCAAGATCATAAAAGTGGTGCTTTTTATTTGAAACTGCCTCCTCACTGGAAATATCACACCTTGTTCCATGCTTCCTCTCTCTTACCTTTTCAGAGGCAAGAAACTGGTGGACGTTGAGCCCATCATGGTAAAAGGAGCCCCAGATTTTGATGTAGGAAGAAATATTGAATGCAAAGCGGGTCAAACGCTAAGTGCACTATGGGGCATCTTGGAAGGGATATCTAGCATATGAAGATAGCTGGTCCCATCCAATAGCTGTACCAATTGCCAAGAGCTACTGGGAGAGCTTGACAAGAAGAATCCTAAAGCCCCGCACCAGTCTCAACTAAGACTGCCACCTTAGCTACCATCAGACTTCCCGCTCTCCACAATTATTATACACTTGCAAAAGCCCTTAGGGGGCGTGAGCCCAGCCTGTAAAGGAAAGGGCCGTGTAAAGCCTCAGATTCCAGCTATTAAGCTTGATGGGGTGTGCATCCTTTTATAATTAAGTAGGGTTCAAACCCCAAGGTCTTGTGCTTCACCAGATCTTGACCTAGAGCATACCCTGGAAGAGAGATAGATAGCCACTGCCCCTCCCTGCTTGTCAAACACCCTTTTCCCATCTACCCACCAGCCCAAATTTACTCTAGTCTCAAAATTAACAAAGTTTTATTAAAAAACAAACAACTTTATGAAGGCTTTCAGGAAAATCAAACAAAATACATCACAGACCTATTTTCTGCCAAACATTTGGTTTACCTGAGAGTTAACCTGTTTAACAAAAACATACCTAATATAACCAATTTGGGCAAAAAATTGAGAAAAAGAAGGCAAAAAGGTGTCAAACTTGACACCTCCTTAACAATTAAAAAATGTCTTTGTACATCTGTAATTTGGGTAAAATGACCAAGAATAGCTTGAAAAGCTGACTGATACTATCAAGGTGAAATAGACATTTGTAACTGTAATTTTCAGAATCAACTTGGAAATTGAATCTGATTACCATGGTTCAGCTTGCAGCTCTCCTAGCCCATCTTAACATAAGACCCAACACCCTGCTAATGGTAGAGTTTTGGGGTATTTTTTTATCTAGTTTCCCAATAAAGTAGTCTAATATAATGTACTAATAAAAAAACTCTCTGTTATGCAAATACTTTAAATGAAAAGTGGGCAACAATTCCTGGGTTGAAGCCTTTCCAACACCCCCTCAATGTGCCTATTCACAGCCCCTTGAGACCAGAGGTGCCCTGTAGACTGTGAAGGCTCTTGTGTGTTTTATTTCAATCCCAAAAGAAGCTGGTCTTACCTTTACACGCTGTAATCCTAACAAGGACCAACATAGGTTGTAGCAGTTTCTTAAAGAAGGCAAAAAACTTAAAATTAAAAAAATTAAAGTCTATTTCAAAGAAGAAGCTATTTATTCATTAAAGGATGTTACAATTTAACTCAACACTCTACCATTAGCAGAGAACTGGGTTTTATACTTATAAGGGAATGAGGATGGGTATCTTAAGAACAATTATGAAAACTGGATGTGAAAATGTTTCCCAGGGCACTGAGAACTTTGCACAAGGTTGTTACTCAGCCTTCTGTTCTCTGGCGCCCTTAGAAATGGCATATAGTTTTTTTCAGTGATTGACCTGGCAATCTTTGCCAATTTTTGTAGGTACCAACATTCTTGTTTCATCCATAGAATTTTTATTGTTCATGGGAGAATTGATTCAGATGCACAATAGTTTTCTCCTAAAAGGAAGTGAATTTTTAATTCACTTCTGGGATTTGATTTTGCTATTCCAATTTTCTCTCAAAATTCTCTGCATAAGTTCTTGGTTTTGGCCAAATAGGCCTTGGAAAAATTGATAAAATTAAAGAAGGATTAGAATATCTGCCAGTTTAGGGTGGGGTGAATTTAGTTTTGGGGAAGTGGTGGACACTCATTATACATCCATGGTATATTTTAAGTCCACCTTTTCACTAGTGGTAAAGCTTGGTGCCCCTTCCCTTTTCCTGATCAAAGGGATGTATCACCATGTCCAATATAATGGCCATGGCGGGAACCCTTACAAAATTAATGACATAAAGCTAAGAAAACTTATAAATACTTAGACATTTGATGACAAAAATAGGACCATGCCATTAAGATATAATTTATAAGATACTATCAGTATATACCAAAAACAATCACTAAATTACTGTAGCATATTTTTTAAAACTAACATGGGATTAAATATTCTTACACAGAAATTTGATTGTTATAAAAAAGATAGCTTAATCTAGTTTTCTTGAGAAACTTTATAGTTAAATATCACATTATATCACTATTTAGACTTATATGTATTTTCTAACATATTAAATTAAATTCTTTTACCTTCTTCATACTATAATTTTAAGTAGTTGAAAAAATAGAACTAATTAATATAACTTAAGAAGCCTTATATCTAATTATTTTTATTACTTTCTTATCACTGGTATAATCAAATTAGGAGTAAAAGGTGTACAAAATGCTAAAGTCTATAATATAAACGTCACTTATGATATTATAGTAAGAATAAGAAAAGTAATTATAAATTTTTATATATTTTAACATTGATATTTTGCTTTTATATAAATTAGTTTAGCTTGTTTTTTACTTATCTAAATAGATTTGTTAATTGACATTTAATTACTAGTCTCTTTTCAGTTAGAGTTACGTACTATCTCTTTTTTGGCACTATTTTTTATCTGATAATGATTAATTCACATCATCGTATTTTAATGCCTGAGGTGACTTCTTACCTAAATTAAAATGCGCTACAAAGCAGCTTTTTTCACAAATGGCCAGAAGTAGGTGCTTTAACTTTTCTCTCTTTTTCTAGGCATTAAAGCTATTTCAAAGTCTATATCACTTAAAAATATTACCTTTATTTTAGTATTACTTATTCCAAAATAATCATCTATCTAACTCTTATCTATATATATTTAAATGGATGTTGGTATATATATCTGAAATTTATAGGCTCCAACACCGTTTGACCGATCACCATGAAAGTTGGCACATATAAGTATTTTTTTTATGGAGAAGGTTTATGAAATTTAAAAATTATTATTTTTATAGTAAAATAAAAAGTTAAAATGTGAGAAGTGAAATTCTATATGTTTTTATTGAAAATTGGCATATTGTTACGGCTGAGCAGCTTGATATTCGGTTAATTCGATACTTAAAAGGTTTTGGCAAGCGGTTGGTGGTTTTGAGTTGATTAATAAGCTTGATAGTTTTAGCAAGCTGTTAGTGATTGGTTGTTTCGATAAGTTTGGTTTGTTTTACGAATACGAAGCAGTTGGTGATTGGTTGATTTGGTATATTCAATAGTTTTAGTTTTTAGTAAATGGTTGGTGGTTTTGGTTGTTTTGATTTTGATAAGTTTAGTTTTACGAAGTAGTTATTGATTGGTTTGATTTAGTATGCTCAATGGTTTTAGCTATGCGGTTTAATGGTTTATCAATATGAATCATCTGATAAACTTTAAACACCGTAGCGAAGCACAGGTATCATGATATTATCTACTTAATAAAAAAATTTCATGATTGACTGACTGACATCTGAAACCTTCGAGTCTGATAGGGTCAATCTATTTGGGTGAGTGGGTGAAAATTGGCGAATCTTATCGAATCTGAAATTATCGAGCCTGATGGGTTCAATCTATTTGGGTGAGTGGGTGAGAATTGGCGAATATTTAATAATTCACCAATTTGCTCATCTGAAGCTAATCAAGTCTGATAAGTTTAATTTATTTGGGCGAGTGGATGAGAATTGGCAAATATATCAAATAATTCACCAAATTGCTCACCCAAAACTAAATTTGTCATAGAACTTAACCACAAATTTTACCCAATCTATATATAAAAATAAATGTCTGTCTGTATGTCCCGAATACATTCCTATACCATTCATCCAATTGTGATGAAACTTTGGTGAGTTGTTGTGTGCATGCCTGAGAAGGTTTATAAATTAAAAAATATTATTTTAATAGTAAAATAAAAAAGTTTTATATGTAACAAGTGAAAAACCTATAAACTTTGATGGTATTTGCTATATTGTTACAGCTGAGCAGTTTGATATTGAGCTGATTTGATATTTTAAATGGTTTTGTTAAGTGGTTAGTGGTCATTCAGGTATTTAACAAGTTTATCTAAATCAAAACTTTGAATCAAAAGTCCAATTTATTTTAAAATACCTCCTCTAGCATTTTTGATTTACTTGAGGTACGCTGACCAGGGGACAGACAGTACCAAACACAACACTCAAAATGACAAAACAAAACTACTAACCAGGTGGGAAGCAGAAACTGCTAACCCACTATGGCAGAGGGTGAGGAGGGGTCAGGGGGTTGGTTTTCAGAAAGACCCACCTCGATCAAGGGATATTAGTTACAGTACCAGATCAGAGCAGAGAGCCAGGGCGTTGGGGCATCTGCATAGTGGGGGTTGAGGTCAGCATAGTAGGAGTTTTCCACTTCCATATCAAGATAATGATGGGAAAGTGTTTCAACAAAAGCTGTGAGGAGAACTTCAGCTTCTTTGCGGGCTTCAGGAAGTTGGATGAAAAGGGAGATACTGTGGCAGGTGATTTTGGCTGAGGGGTTGAATGAAGCAAGCATTGTGACATTCATAACAGCAACTTCAGCATCATTGAATAGTTTCAAGATGTCACTGCAGGCATATTCAGGGAAGTTGGGGGGAAGAAGAGGGTGGGCAGGCCATGCTGGAGCTGAGCCACTGACTGGGCCACCGCGGTGCATAGTTTTGGGCAATGAGGAGAGGCCACCACAGCTAAGGCGAGCTGGTGATCACTTTGGAAGGGGGCTGTATTTGGCAGAGGAGCAAAATGGCGAGGGGTAGGGGTTTCATCAAAGTCAGGAAGGAAAAATTCTGCCTGACCATAATCACCTTGGCAGAGAGGTTGACCTGTATGCTTACTAATGAGGACATTACCTGATTTGTCAGTCTCAGCCAATAGATCCCATGGATTTTGGTTCACTGGAATAGTGGCATTCAAATTTGGGTGGGTGGGATTGGGCAAATGGTCAGCTGCTTGGGTGCCAATGGTGGTCCAAGCATTGCTCTGATTGGCTGGGGTAGATTTAGGTGGGAGAGTGAGGCTGGAGGTTTTGGGGGAGCTGATTTTCCATGTGGGCCCACTGAATGAGATTGGAGGGTGGGAGGGGGCAGCAAAGTGCCCCATACTGAACCTCCAGAAGGGGGCTCAGAAGCCGCAGCAGCAGAATTGGCCTGAGGGCACGCTCTTTTTGCAAGTCAAGGCCAAAGCAGATGGAACAAATCTGCCTACCATTATTGACCTGAGCCCAAAAGAAATGATCAGGCGCTGCAGCCACACTAGCGCGGGGTGGGATTTGTTGGGCTATGGTAGGGTGGTGTGGTATGATGGTGGCTGTTGCACTGAGGAGCAGCAAGGCGCTCCGCACCAGATGGAATGGCAAAGATGAGGTTGGCTGAGTGCCATAATCCATGAGCCCCGCGACCAACTGGTCATACAAAACCTGGGGTGGAAGGTGGGATGGGAGATTTGCAAAGGATACCACCAGCGTGGTGTCTGAAGGGAGGCGAGTACAGGTTGTGGGAATGGGGTTTTTTTTATAAATTAGAGGAGTTGTGCTGCCGCTTCAGCATCCTCCTCAGATTGGAACCCAACGTCAAAGTAGCCCTTAAAAGGGCGGAAGTCTATAAAGCCAGCTGGCGCAAAGGCCGCAGTGGCTAGCATAATAATTGCCTTATCAGCATATGGGAACAAACGCCCATAGTCCACTCTGTGGCAATAGCGAATGGCAGAGCGAGGAGGGCGAGAGGATGTGGGCGAGAATGGTGGACGCGCGCCAGGTGGAGCGCTAAGTCCCTGGGGGACAAAACGGTTGGAAGCAGTGGGCGGGATGTTTGAGCCCATCTGAACGCGCTTGCCTGTGGGGTGTAAAACGCTAGGTGGGGGTGCACTGCTGCCCCACACTGGGGTGGCAGGCGGCGGAGCCAAGGACATCAAAGAATAGGTTTGGGCAGATGGCTGTGGATAAATAAAACTTTAAATTTAAAATCGCTCAAAAGTAACTTTGAGCAGTAAAAGAAAGTTCCCCTCTATCATCATTATTAATATTATAGTTATGATAAAAAGGAGATAATGTTAGATCGGAGTAGTTCTTACTTTATTAAATCTTTTAAATTGCAGAAATCAGGCTCAATGGTTTAGTGGTATATCCTCTCTCTCACAAATATCACTTTTTATAACAAAGTGAATTGGACAAGAATTGAGAGAGCAACCAACTGCCATAACGCACTGCAATTTTATAGAGCAGTGAACAAAGACCAACCAACCAAGTGTAGGGAAGTCTAGCCGCCCGTCTGTGCGCAGCACATAGAAATGGACAACTTGCTCATGCTGATAGTGAGTTTTATTAAGAATAATACCAAGGTCACTGTGATGGATGAACCATCTGCCAACCTTCCCGCCAGCCCAAGCTCTGACATGACTAGAAAGGGCTGGGCATTCCACCATGTACGCGCCAAGTAATGAACTGGTGACAAGAACAACAACAAAACGAGTGAACGTGTTGATGGGTCATGGAGCCCTAACAAATAGCGCGAATGACGGGGTCGACTCCCTAGGATTGATGCCCACCAACACCCAGATGACAAGCACAACCTTCTGGGAGTGAGGCCTGATGCTGAGAACAGCGGAGTTAAGAATATTCCCAGTGAACCTCAATCAGCAGGGGGACTGGGGCCTCGCAGGGTGAGAAAATTCTTGCCAATAAAGCAAAAAACCCAGACAAGGTATTGGTAGGATCTGAAACCAACTCAGATTCGAATAACAAAAATTTGTGATTCAAACCAACAGAGTCAAGCAATAAAAATTTCTCTTCTGACATGGAGAAACTTACCAAATCAGCTCAGGGTATTTGGGTGAAGAACAAGTTGGACACCAATCCCAAAACAGCCCAGTTGGGGGGGCAAATGGTCCCTGACCAAAATCAATTCGGTAGCATGAGTAACTCATTGGGCAGAACACCCGATATGCAATCAGGCGTAATCCCCAATGAAGGCATTCTGACAGGGGGCCATAGCTCAACAATGTATCAATGCTGATCCCAAATATCCAATCACTGACCAAGCTGATCCATTGAGGACCAACCAAGGCGGGGGTGACTCTATATTGGGGACTGAATCCAAGGGATTGGACACCTGAGAGTGTTCAGCCAAAAAACTTAAAGTATTACTGGAAGGGGCAGAAACCCCAACAGCGGTCAAGTTGATGGCCAGGGCCCCAGTTAAATTTACACCAATCCAGTCAGACATGTTAGCGCATCGAGGCGTGTCCACCCATGAGGTCAAACAATGGGAGGCCCTCCAGTTTCTGTACTCTATGGCGACTCAGTGGGTCTCTAAAGGAATCAAGCTAGCCATCGCGGCTATATGGCGTGACCATAAATTTTCCGCCAGAGTGGCCAAATGCTAGCTTGATACCCAAATCTTGATTGATATGGCAGTACAATTCAAGGCATCCCAAGTTCAAACTGAAGATGCCCTGGAGTGGATGAAAATCCCCACGGACTACAAGGTGATGGAATACAACAAGGCGGGCACAAGGGCACATTATGCCCAATGCCATTGGGAGCTTGGGCCTCAACCCAAAAAATTTACCCAATTATGCTAGATGTTTCCAGAACGCATCTACAGCCCTCAAATGAGCCAGACACTCCATAACAGTGGACACAGCGCTAGAATGGTACAACACTACCTTCTCCCCAGAGGAGGCACTACCATGTGGATCATGGCCAGGTTCAAGGCAACCAAGGCCTTACACTGGTTATATACCCATATTCCACCTGCCACCGCATCAGACCTGATGAAAGCGGGATGGACAAAGGAAAAGGCAGTGGAATGGGGACCCTTTTGGGATTGGTCGCTGGAAGAGGCCATCAACTGGTCCACCAACAGATTCACACTGATGGAGATGAAATACTGGTTCTGATAGGGGGCCAGTATGGACCTAGTGCATGAATGGGCAGAACTGGGGGTGACCAAGCTGATTCATGAAACCCTCAGAGGCCACCCATTCCTGATTGCAAAGTGGAAAATCTGGCATGATGCCACAACACTCGCTGAGGCTGCAGACTGGGATGCGGCGGGGTTCACCCCCCAATCAGCCCAACCGTGGATGGAGCATGAGATCTCGCCACAGGCAGCAACAGCAATGAAAGGGGTCACAACCCAGACTTGGGCAGAGAATGGCTCAAAGTGGGATCTGCATTGAAACTATCTGGGATTGGAAGCAATCCTTCCCGGAACCACGGATAGCTGCCCCATATGCCGCCAAAGGCTTCACCCCCTTAGAAGCATTTCAATGGTGTGAAGTGGTGGTTCCAGCGGACATGGCACAGGTATTCACAGATGGGGGCTGGAACAGCGTTACTGTAAGGGACTGGTGTCAGTGTAGCTCAATTACGCTGGAGGTCCTCCAACAATACCTCCACCCAATGTGTGTCCCAGAATCCGCTCTCAAATGGTACTGACTGGGGTTCTTGCCAGCGGATGCCCTAGAGTGGCAGAGCCTGGAGATTGGAGCACAAATGGCTAAAAGTATCAACTGCCATGGTATCAACAGTCGCCAACTTGAAGCGTTCCTCAGCTGGGGTTTCAGCCTTGATGAATCAGTAAGTTGGATTCTGAAAGGAAAGACCCCCACTGATGTACCCAAACCAAGCGCGAAATCAAAATTGTACAGCGCAGTGGCGGCGCATACTGAGGACAACACCTGGAATGGAGCAGGGAGCCACATCAAATACATCCATCAATTGATCAGCGGGGGCTTTACAGATTGCCAGGCACCAAAATCATACCTTAAAGATGCTATCTAAATCCACCTACAACTAGTGGAGGAGGAAGAATGGTCCAATTTAATTCTGTCAATTTACCAGGAACTAGATGAAGTCCTAGCTGGAGGGGACTTCAATCATCACTGGGTCCCCAAATGGGGCTATATAGATATAGCGATCCCAGGCGAGTTGGACCGCAAGAAGCTCCTCGAAATCAGCATCAAGTACAAGGGGATTTATCTGCAAATGGAGCTGACCAGATACGCCAACCAAATGGCAAGGTGGGTTACCTTCCAGAACCTCCCCACTGACCGCGAATGGGAGTGGGTGCATGAAGCAATCTGGACTGGGTTGTCATACTATGGGGAAGTATGCGAATTCCGCCAAGCTGATGGAGATTACATCACGAAGTGCCTCCGCCCTTGGACAGTGGAAGCGCTGGATGAACTGGCCCCCTGGATGAAACTGAATAAGATTGCTCTACCCAGATTCATCCGCCTGCCTGGCCTTGATAGGGTAGTGTATGTCAAACAGGAGGATGCCAAACAAGTGTGCCGGTTCTGCTATCAGACTGGCCACACAATGGTTCAATGCCACCATCATAAAGGTAAAACTACTTGGGAGTACAAATATGACCCCGTTGGGGAATTACCAAGGTGGGCACCAAGACTTTCCTCCACCCAAAAGCCAGAGAATGGATCCTGCGCAACTTAATGGAGGTAGCAGATATGAAATGCCAGCAACAAGAATTGGACCTGGCACATAGAGTAGCGTGGGAACAAGAAGTGGCAAAGCGACCTGAAGCGAATGAAAAACTGTTTATAAATCTGAACCATGAATCTTAAACAATGGATGAGGGAACCAACCCAGGACCAGCAGAGAAACGTCCAACTCAAGTGGAATGGACAGTCCAGGAGGAGGAGAGATGGCAGAAGGCGAACCCAAAGAAGTCTTCTAAGCATAGGCAGCCACAGGATTCCAACAAGTCAAAATCAAAGCCCAACAAGATGAAAGGGAATAAAAAAATGAATTGGAAGTCATTGGCGAATGAGCCTGAGGTGACCAGAGAAAAATTTGAAGGAAAGTCAAGATTGACAAAATTGGCTGGGCAATTGCTGACTAAAAAATTGAGTTCTGCCAATAAATTGAATGAAGGGGTGCAAATCCAGCTGATGGATGAGGGCAAATCTGCCGGTTTACCTGAAGAAAACAAGGGGCACCTGGACCCAATCATAAAACCATCCCCATTAACCATCAACAGGGAGATGGGGATGGTGACCAAATTCCCAGTGCACAGGATGCCTGGGAACATAATCCCAGTCCCAACCAACTGACCCCAAAAACCAAATATTGCACCCCGCCAACCATCGACACCACCACCAATGACCAACCTGACCTCTGTACGTGACTTGATTCACAACCCAGACAATGCTAAACCTCATACCCGTGGGTTGGGCAGCTGGAAATGAGGATAGCGACTACAAATGCTCAGGGGATGGCGAGCATACAAATGAGGAGGAGGAAAATGCACCACTTAAAAACTAATAATAATATTGACCTAATTTTTATTTCAGAAACACAAGCTGGTAACCAAAAAGAAATGGTGCTGAGCTCAAACTGTGATGCGAAAAACCATCCGTGGTCCCACCAGATAGGCTACCAAGCCCTATGGATGGACCATGTGGCAATAGTCGCAATGGACAAGAAAATAGACCTGGAATTTGTGGAAGAAACTCACGCCGGTAGGATCTTGATAGTGACAGCTACAAACAGAGAAACTGGCAGGAGCATATGGGTGGTAGCAGTCTACGCCCCACCAAAGCTCCACAAAAACCGTATTTTTTGGGATTTCTTAGCGGAAGTGCCATCTGAAGTGATGACTGTAATAGCAGGCGACCTGAACTGCTGGATGAATGCGAGTTGGGATACATACCCAATGAGAGAACGCCCCAACAGTAAAGCTGATGAGATGCTTGATTACCTAGTTAAATTGGGGATGTGCCTAATGATTGATGAAGAGGATGATGACCCAGCCAATCTAATGTGGTGGACATATGATGCCGCTGGATCCCCACTGTCAGGATCATGGTTAGACTACATCCTCGTATCATTGGACCTCAGGCCAATGATGTCCAACAGCGAGGTTAGCATAAATGCTGAAAGTGACCACATGGTCATCCAGGTGGAGATTGACCTTGACAAACCTCCGAGGAACCATGAGTGGCAATTGGCACCAGCCATGTTGAGGAATGGGGATTGGCGCTGAATGGTAGATGCAGGACTGGATCAGCTAATAGCGCATCTGGACAACTGCCTGGAGCTAGACCCTGCTAGAAAGATGGACCCAGATCAAAATGAAGATGAAACACAATAGTATGAAGTTTGAAAAAGTGACCTCCTACAAGTGAACAGCTGCCATGAAGCAACTGAAGTCTAAATTAGAAAGCCTGAGGCTCACCCGCTGGGACAGCGAGGACTGGTGGAGCAAGTACCAAACAACGCACAAAAAATATTGGGCTATAATGATGAAACAAGACTCAGAGAGATGGACCAATGCAACTTACCGATATCAGAGCTTAATGGGACGATGACCAAAGAGGGCCTTAAACACCTCAAGGAAATCTGAACTAAGGCTAGGGTATGGGAAGTGGAGACAGCGGATGGGGAAGTATCAACAGACCCCAAAATGATCAAGCGTGAAGTTGAGCTTTTTTATGGCGATCTATTCTGACAGCAAGAAATGAGCAAATTGGTGACAAAAACCCTTATTGACCTGGCCAAGCTGGCACTGGGTGGCTGTACGCCGGAAGATGTTGCCAATCTATCCACCAAAATCTCTATTGATGAAGTTAAGAGGGCGCTAAAGGAGTCACCAAGAATGAAAGCACCAGACCCTGACAATATGTGTGCAGAAATATACAGCATATTCTGAGACCGCATTGTGCCGGAGCTCAAAGCCCTCTTTAACCACTGTTTGACCCACGACAAACAAGTTCCAGGAGGACATGAGATCCAAATTGTACTTCTGTACAAAAAAGGCCTCAGATGCCAACTTCAGAACTGGCGCCCGATTGCACTATCAAACGCCAATTATAAACTGCTCACGCGCATACTATCTAATTGGCTGATGGCAACAGCACCAAGCACGCTCCATAGGTCCCAACATGGTTTCATTAAAGGCCATAGTATATGGGACAGCATAGGTTCAGTTCAGAGCATACTCCAGGATATGAGGGGCCATGAACAAGGATACCTTATGTTCCTTAACATGGAAAAGGTGTATGACCAAGTAGCATGGTCATTCCTACATGAGGCACTGAAGGCGGTTGGTATCCCTGACACATTTTGGGCATGGATAATGATGCTATACTCAGGTCTGGTAATGAAGGTTATGGTCGTGGATGGCGCAACCAATGAAATCTCTGTCAGGCAAGGTCTCCACCAAGGTGACCCTATGTCACCGATACTCTGCAACTTTGCAGCTAACATTCTACTGGCAGCAGCGGACTCAAAGCTTCAGGATTTAGTCCATCCTAACCAAATGCCACTGAAGATGCTAGCATTTGCAGATGATACAGTTGTAGGAATAAGCTCCTCAACTGACCTCCAGGGCGCTGAGGATCTATTAAACCTTTACCAGCTTGCATCAAACAAAAAAATAAATTTGGCAAAAACCTCAGAGATGAGGGTTGGCAACCCAAACTTCAGCCCAACAACTGACACAATGCTGGTTATGAGTTCCCAGACAGTCTGATACCTCAGGATACTTTTCAATGATAAGGGACCAGCTATACTGGAGACCAAACAAGAAGTATTGACAAGCTTATCATTCCAAATGTCATGCTGGAAAAGCGCCAGACTATGCCTTGAGGGGAAAGTGCAGGCGATAAACATCTCCATCTTCTCAAAGCTATGGTATGTTGCTCATGTGCTGCCAATGAACCCAAACCTAGAGAAGAAAATCAGGTCAATGCTCTGAACTTTCCTGTGGTTCAAGGCGAAGGTGGCACCAATTCCTCTGGAAGCCCTGTCAAAACCAAATAATGAAGGAGGCATGGGCTTACTGGACTTCGAATCTCACACCCAGTGCATATGGGGGAAGTTGTTTCTGAATCTAACACAGATGCACATGCTCTGCCCAACTCTAGCATGGGGAATTAACTGGGCAAGAGCCCAAGGCCTCCAAGAGCCAGTCTCCCCCTGATCAATACATAAATGGATGGTGAACTACCTGCAGATAACCTCCTGAAAAGGTACCCACACACTACTGGCAACTATGCAATTGGGCTGTGCACCAGGGCGGATGGTCATTTGAGCAATTGGACTGAGAGGCTGACCAAACTCAAAGGGACATTGAAGCACATAATTCTGCAATGTTTACTGCAACAGGCTGGGAGTAACATAACCGAATTGCCAATGAATATGCAACCAAGTCAATCAGAATTAGGTACAAATCAACGCTGATAGAATTTGGGGATCCGCTCCCAAAACTGGGGTGCAATCTGCTCACCCACCCCTCAAATCCTTAATGACTGGACTACCAAAGGCCACAACACCAACAACCCAACGAAGGAGTTGATTTTGGGCCTGAACTCCCGCTTGGTTACAGCCAAACAGCAGTTGGTAACATGGCAGATCCTTAATTGGGCATTCAAATCAGGCAAGCACAGCGGGCTGGATTACCAGCACAAAGAATGCCCCATATGCACCAAACTGGAAGTAGACATAGCACATCACTATTTTGAATGCGCCGTGTTCAAAAAATACTGCTCCACGATGTGATACATCCTATCAGGTGATCATTTGCCTCCGGGTATACATCCATTGCAGGACCTGTTCTTTACAAAAACCCTGAGAACAGCTCTAATCCAACTATGAGCCTTCATTTACCCTTATTGTGTATGGCAATTCACTGTGCACTCGTCGCCAAGGTTATGAGCAACAAGCGCCCCCATCACAAAGGTTTAGTATTAAAGACCATTCAGATTATCTCCAATCAGCTCCACCATATCTCAAAATTCTTGCGCATAATCCCCGGGTGTTATAAGGCCACACGTTTGGCTTTCCCTGCTGGATCACTCATTGCACGCGATGAAGCTACTAATCATCTGAAAATAGTATGGCCTGTAAGCCCGCCGCTGCTAGAACCGTGGCTAGCAATGGCAATTGCCAATCAGCAATGGTCAGAGGTGCTAGAACTCTAGTGGCCCAAATCCCCATTCTTTTTTACCCTCAGCTGAATCGCCTGTATTCTGCCCTCCCCTCTTACTTTCCCTTAAATTTATTTAATAAAGTATGGAGTTTAAAAAAATGGTTTAGTGGTATAATTCTCCCTTAGGGTGGGAAAGATCCTGGGTTCAATTCCCAGTTGAGCCCAGTCTGAGAATTTTCCTTACAAATTATCTTTTTTTGTATATGAAAAAGATTTGACTTTGATACTGTTAATTTATTCGAGTTAATCTGACCAGGGGACAGACATTACCAAAACTAAAAATAACTAAACCCTAACGTAACTAATCAATTCAAACAAAACACCCAAAATGATTGGATTGAATGATACACACCAAACGAAAACAACCAACCAGGTGGGGAAGTGGAAAACCGCCTATCTGACCATGGCGGAAGGGGAGGTAAGATTGGGGGGCTTATCTTCAGCAGCAGCTTCCTCATCCCAGGGTAGTGCACAGGTCAAGGCGGAGAGCAAGGGCATTGGGGCATCAGTGGAATATGGTTCAATATCACTAATTGGTATCACATGGAAATTGCCAGCTAAAAATGGCGCTGATATACTCAGTTAAAGCTTTTTTTGGCTTTAAAGTGGGCATCTGGGAGTTTAATAAATGTGATAGTATTGGTTCGGGTAATCTTGGATTTAAGATTCTGTGCTACAGTTACCACTTTCTGGATAGCATCATTGGCATCTTTTTGTAATTAATTCATTGTATTCTTACTTTGTGGGGTGAGAGTTGAGGAGATAACAGGAGGGGGAATACTCCTGTGAACATTGCTACTGATTTAGAGACAGCTATGCAGAGGGGATGACAATCTGGAGTGGCAGCTGCTTTGACTGCAAGCTGGTGGTCACTGTAAATGGTTCAGCATTTGGCTGTGGGGTATATAAATGAGGGGGTATTTGGCATCCTATTCTAAATTAATGAACCGCTCGATTTGTAGAGATGGTTCTTCAATAAAATCACCTGATTTGTCAATTTCAGCCAATACTTCCCATGGGTTTTGGTTGAATTGAATTGGGAAATCAGCATATGGCTGAAGATTGCTTGTTTTGGTGGCAGCATGGGGGTGAACTGTCGTACAATCCTGTCCATGATTGGTAGTAGCATCTGCAGCACTGGGCGGGGAAGGAGTCTGATTGGTTGTTGTGGATTTATCAATAATGGTAGGTTTTGGAGGAGGGGGTAGGATAGTACCCCATACTGCAAAAAGTGTGGGGTTGGTGGCAGAATGGATTCTGGTGGATGAGGGTGCAGAGCCATTGGAAGCCACCAGGAATGGGCATTTGCATTTTGAGTGGTCCAACTTGAAACAGGATGGACAGATAGTCCATCTGCCCTCAACACATGTCCAGAATGGATGGTCAGGGGTAGATGGGATGACAGCATGGGGAGGAATTGCCAAAACACTTTTATTAAAATCAGGGCTGATTGTGGCAAACTCCAGAAGCCCAGCTAGGCGTGTGGCCCCATTTGGGAGCACGAATTGTAGGATGGGGTTTGTAAAAATTTACTTAGTTGGGTTATTATCAACAAACAACCCTAGTAACCTTTTTACTGCACAGGTTCAGTTTCCTCATGCACTTCATCGCAGTGTATAGTATAATAGATTATTGATTGATAATAGTATGATGACTATTATCTGTAGTTAAGTATGAATTCTTATATCTCAGCCCAACGCTCTACCAGTATTCCCAATTAAATACTTAAGATGTCGTGATCTAGGGATTTGTTCCATAGTTCTGTCCAACCCAATCTTCGCTGAGATTCGCTGGTGACAGTCTTTTCAGTCCAACACACAGTTGGCAGCAATCCCTGATTGTGTCTCCTTCTTCTTTAGATCCCCGCTCAGATCTTTACTCTTTTCTCTAAGAGTCTTCCAATTATCGCACACAGAATTAATATCCTTGAGAAGAATAGCACAATGGAAGCTGATGATAGTTTACTTCTTAAACTATATACCAGATGAGACAACTTAGAACTATAAAGCTGTAATATAATCTAATTATCTGTTTTTTATTATAGTGAATCCTAGGGAATTTATAATAGGGTTTTGGTCATCTAACCCTTGGTTGACACCTCCTTAATGAAACAGCAGCCATTGCCATTGAATCACCCATCCACATCTCAGCAGTGATGGTCTTCCCCATCCTGGCTAAGATTCCATCACTGAAAATCCTTGAGACCTAAATGGAAAGAGTTGGAAAAGATGTCCCTAACGTTTTCCTCTCAATCCAAGTGAACCAACCATAATTGGCTAGCGACCTGCTTAGGTAATGGAAATTATTACCCATTAAGGCAGGTCACACACCAACCGATCAATTTGCTAGTTGCAGGCGGCATCACTCGCCTTGCAACTTGCAATTCATTCCCAATCAGTCGGTGATGAAACCCAACTGATCCCAATTGGTACACCTGATAGTTAATCACTATCAGATGCCCCTATTTTTTTGGCAACTCCACCTGATGAGATCTTAAGTATTCGTCTGGATTGATCCCTGATGGATATGACCAGGTGAATATCACAAAATCCCCCAAACATAGTTACTCTGAAGCTCAGGCCAACCCATTTCAATTCACTTTGCCTTAGGGAATTTTCCCCTAGCAATTCCTTGTAATCTAGCAGGCTGGGAATATGGGTAAAAATCCCAACACATTCCCCTCTTTCCTAAATTTCCAGCGAGAAAAGGACCTGGGCATGAGAACACCGCTTTGGACACTCAGTCAAATACTTCATTGGCTCAAGCGGAGTACACTTGTCAATACTCAACACTGCTCAGGATGATCTTTAGCATAAGGCATTCCTCCTCTTCCTCCTTGCTACCGCCTTCTCAGAGTGCAGTCTCCACAATCTACTGTCATGCCAGGCTGATCAATTTACTCATGACAATATTAGTCCCAGGATCCGGTTTTCCCCCTATCAGGGCATATGACCTACTGTCATATTCAGGATTCTTGGTCCGGCGTCCTTGATTTCCTGATTTTCTTCTCGTCCTAGAAAGGAGACTCTTGCCATCAATGTTTATTTCGTGGCTCAATTATGAATACTTGTTTTTATTCGCTCTTGTTATTTCTCTCATAACCTCTTGGCTTAAGTCATTCCTAATTCTTCTCTTGAAGAGCTTATCTCATTAATTTGAGATTAATTTCTCTGAAATTGGAGCTTAATGGATTGTCAATAGATAATGTCGACTTCCATATAAGTCCAACATCCCCCTCTCATCCAGCTCATATGTTGTATTCTGAGTCGCGATACCAGCAGCTTCTGAATAGTTTGTCTGATAAAGATCTCCAGCTCTTCCAGCAGATGAGTTAGGATGCTCAGCGGAACCTCTTTTATGGTCCTTCCAGGACTCATACGCCTAGTCTGGCGCCATTGGCTAGTCCTTCCATCAAATTACTGGAAATGGTAACTAATCCCTCAAAAACCAGGCTTGCGATCATTTTGATTAACTCTCAGCTGATTCTTCCTCTGCCATCAATTCCAATGTTGGATTTCAAAACTCTCTTAGATTCAGCTCCTTTCGCTGATGCACTGACAATTGTCATAGATGCTCCAGAGATTATGCTGTTTGCTCTTGATCGCTCATTTCTTGCCAGGTCAGATCTGCTTCCTGAGTTCCTCTTCCAACTCAGTCAATATTACAAACCTGCTGTTCTGGCTATTGAGCTCACCATAGGTAACAGTATTCATTTCGAGCTCCCCTACACTGAACTCTGGGCCCAAGTCACCAAGGCTTTGTCCAAAGCGCTGATTCCTCTGATCTTGATAACATCCTGGATCAGGATACAGCCGCTTATGCTCTTTGCTTTGCTGGCCAAGTTCTTTGAAGTTGGTCCATGAAGCTTCCAGCCTTTCCCAGGTCTCACCACTTGTTCAGCGTTAGCTTTCTGAGAAGCCCATAGTCATCGCTTGCAGGATGCCATTTATTCTCTGCACAGCTATCTCCTCACTGGCGCTTCCCATCGGTATCTCCTGCTGATGGCTTTAGTAGGGGGCATGATTTGGCAACCCCCATCAAGCATCCCTTGTTTGCTGCTGGCTCATATGTCTGGTGTTCTTGATGAAGTCCGTCATCAGGCGCTCAAGACTAATCTTCTGGCTCTGGTACCATATTGAGATTAGTTGGGGTTATTTGCCAATTGCCTCTCCTTATACTGTTCCTTTCCTCCCCGCTCTGGGGTTTTGCAATTGGCTTCATCTGACATCTCAATTTCCCTTCCCCTAGTCTCCTTCTCGTGGGACTCTGCATCCGCTCAAAGAATGTGGTTTTGTGTAGGTCTAGCCTTTGCTAGCATCCAATCTCACATTGATTTTGACGGGCTGTTCATTCCTACTGCGATCCATCCTCCCTCCCCCAAGAGGCAACATAGGTGGAATAATCCCCATATTAAGGACAATTAATAAAGATAAAATTATAAAACTATATTGATTTTTTCTCTGTGTGGTTTATAATCTCTTTTTTTCCAATATCTTTTATCAATTTTTTATTTTTATTCTTCTTTTTTCCATGGGACTTGACCTTGTTTTGGTTCAGCGAGCCATCTTTTTTATTTTTCCCCCAAACTGGGTCCTCGGGTTTTTAAACCTGCCAGTTTATGGTTCAGAGATCCTTTTTTGGACTTGATCTATTTGTCAGGACATGACTAACTTAATGGTTCATCAGTCCTTTAGGAACTCTTTTATTTTTTTCATTGATCCATCACTTTAGATACTTAACATGGACTCAATTCACAACTCTTCCATCCAAGAGATTCTTGATGGAGTAGGCATCAGTCGCCTTCTTGGCAATAACTTCAAATGGACCTGACCACAATGCATCTAGTTTGTTTTTTTCGAAACCATGCATATTGCAATAGGCTACTCTTTCCCCTATTCAATATTCTGCTAAAGCTGATTGGTTCTTATTGTCCGTTGATTTCACTCATATCCTTTTCTTCAAAGTTGTATTGAATGCTTGAAATTGCATATTAATCAGGATATTTTTCAGTCATTTCAAGTATTGCTTGGCACTCATCCCTGATATAGGTTCCACCACTGAGTATAATATTGGCAGCAACGCGGCCTTTCTTCCATATAACAACTCAAACGGCGTCTTTCCCATCGCTGTATGATGACTGATATTGTAGGCGAATGTCACTAAACTCAGGTACATTCCACATGCAGAAGTTCTTCCTGTGACCAGCTTCCATAGCATCGCGGCCAGTGTTCCATTCACCCATTCTACCAGTCCATTTGTCTCCAGCCAGTAAGTTACTGATATGACTCCTCTGATCCCCATTATCTCATTCAATCTTGGGATCACATGAGATGTGAAGTTGGTCCCATTATCGCTAAGCAGGACCTGTGGACATCCATGCCGGTATACTACTTGATCCAGGATGAATTTCTCAGTACTGGTAGCATCTACTTTTGTTAGGGCCTTCATCTCGACCCATCTTATCATATGGTCAATGGCAACTATAATGTACTTGACTCCCCCTGTGCTCATTGTCAGTGGTCCTATCACGTCGATGGACACTGTGTGCCAGGCAAATCCCGGGCGGACCAGTCAGTATCCAGTTGTATTCTTATGTGGTTTGTGCAGCTAACACTCCACGCAACAAGCTAGATAATCTGTGACATCGTAGTTGATGGATTCCCAGTAATAGTACTGAAAAATATGATTGATTGTTTTCCTCAGGCCTCCATGCTCAATGACCTTATGAGCCACTTGCATGATAGCTGCTATTTCTGATGGTTTTGATAATAATAACTGCTTCCCGTTGATCATCTTAAACACTTTTCCATCCATGGTCTCAGTGTTTTTTATCGCTTTCCAAAGAGCACCTTGGATATTTCTGAGCTCATTCCTGATTTTTTATTGACCATTCTCTGGAATAGCTCATCCGCCTGCAGGTATACCATCTGGACCATTGGTAACCGTGATAAGCCATCTGCGTTCTGGTGAATAGCCCCTGCTCAGTGGACAATCTCGTAATCATAAGCCTGGAGCTTAAGTGCCCATTGGGCCAGTCATCCTTCTGGCTCTCTCAAATTGTGAAGCCAACGCAATGAAGAGTGGTCCATTACCACCTTAAAGTGCGTTCCGTGGATGTACACCTGAAACTGCTTACATGCGTAAATGACTGCAAGGAATTCACACTCAGTCATGATGTAGTTTCTCTCAGCTGCTGAGAGTGCCTGGCTCACATATGCCACCGGATGTTTGTCCCCAAGCTCATCTACCTGACTTAGTATGGCGCCAATCGCTGTCAATGAAGCATTGGTTTGAATAATAAACTCTCAATCAAGATTTGTATGTTTCAGAATCAGAGAATCTATTAAATACCGGCGTAGCTCATTGAAGGAGTCCCGGGCCTCTTTATTCCATTCAAATCCTTTTTTCAGATCCTTTAATAAATGACATAAAGGCTCAGCTATTCGGGCAAAGTCCCAAATAAATCTTCTGTAGTATCTGACCATCCCAAGATATACTTGGATGTCACGGACACTCTTCAGCACAGCCATCCATTCTATGGCTGCTATCTTCTGGGTTTGTGGTTGCAATCCACTGGAGTTGATTACAAATCCCAGATATTCCAACTCTTTCTGAAAGAAGTGGCACTTCCCTTAGCTTAATCTTCAGGTTAGCTGTGGACAGTCTCTTAAATACTTCTTCCAAGTGGTTTAGATGGTCAGTAAACGTCCTACTGAACATGTTTATATTGTCCAGGTATACCAGGACACACGACAACTTCAAGTCGCTCATTATTGCGTCCATGGTCCTCTGAAACGTTGCAGGCGCATTACATAGACCCTGGTGCATCCTTGTCAGTTGGTATAGCCCCTGCAGCGGTAATGATTGCACATTTTTCCTGGTCCTCTTTTGGCAAGTCAATCTGCCAATATCCCAAGATCAAATCCATTGTGGAGAAATACTTTGCTTCTCCCAATTGATCTAGCGCATTATCAATCCTTGGTAGGGGATACAAATCCTTCTTTGTAATTTTATTCAGCTTCCAGTAGTCAATCACCACCTTGTTGGAGCCATCCTTTTTCTTCACAATCAGAATCAGACTCGCCCAGGGACATGACGATGGAACTAGAAGCCCATGCTTCACTAGTTTGCTAATTTCATCCTCCACTACCGCTTTGGCAGCTTTTGATTGTTGGATTGGTCTCATCCTGATCGGCAAATTTGCCCTGGTATCAACCTTGTGGATCATGTCTCGTGTGCATCCCAAATTGTGGTCTTTCTGAGCGAACACTTCCTGATACTTTTTGAATAGTTTGAGCACCTCCTCTTGCTGTCCTTCCGACAGATCAGCGAGCTGCTCTTGATCAACCAATAGGTTGATACTTTTGGTTAACCCAGCCAGTAACCCCATCTCATCAAAAGTCCCAAAATCATGGAAACTCCTCAATTCAGCTGTCAGGATCAGATGAACAAACGCGATGATCTGATTCCTCTTGATCTTCATTGGTTTTTCACTTAAATTTGCCAGGAGAACTCGAATTTCTCCATGGCCCGGCATTATTATCCCAGGAGCCACCCAAGGCTCCACTCTGGACTTCTTCCAGGGGCTTCCAACCTCCCCATACAACAGCTCAGGTATCTCCAAAGTCAACCCCATGTCAATTATCATCTGCAATCTGTCCAGTATGGTTTTCTCATTCTTGATCCTCAGTGGAATTCCCCAGTTCTCTAGGATTTCTTCTGGCATTTCTCGTCGCTTCCTACCAACTAATTGGTACCAAATTGGGACAATGCCATCATTGTGTATTAGATTGATGAAGTTGTTACCCCAATTCAGTGGAGCTTCACCATCCTTCTGATATACCAATGATAACATCTGACCCAATATGGTTAACATATTATCCTTGAAGTTACATTTAACTCTGTATTTTTGCAGAAACTCTGTTCCGATCAGAATGTCATAGTTTTGGTTGGCCAAAACTATTGCTGGCGCGGATACCACCAAAGACCCAAATTATAGTGGCAACGCGCTATACACTCCACATGAGACAGTGGTGTTTGGCACAGCTGTCCCATATTCCTTCTTATGTTCCAAGTCTGGCGAGATCTTCATTCTCTTTACCAGCTTGGTTGAAACAATATTGTTGGGTGCTCCACTGTCAACAATCGCCCTCACCCACACTTGATTCACTTGTATGTCTATATATGTACACTCAGAGTATTGCAATATAGTGTTTACTGAGTGAATATTGGCGTTATTAGCCAAATCAAAGGTGTGAATCTTTTGCGTTGATAAATCAGGAAACAATTCTTTTATTGTGCTGAAGGGGATCAACAAATTGGCCTCATCTAATCAGACATCAGATAATTCTTCTGAATTTTCAGTGGTTTTCATCTTGTCCACCAGTTGTCAGGCGTATGGCTGGGCAACTTCCTTGATTATCTCGGGGTCAATTCTTTTTGCCCCAGCTCTGGTCACGGCATTTACATCCAAATTGACCACTTTATATAGCTGATCCTGCTCGTTATCTATAAACAGATCACTGATATTAATTTCCTCGGTCATAATGTTAGGAGGAACATGCTTCTCCGCAGCTCTAGACTGTTCTCCATCTAGACTGCAGGCCCTTTTCTCGATTTCTTGGTGGCTGCTGACTCTTTTGCCTGGACCACGTTGATCTGATCCTTCAGCTTCATACAGTGCATGGAAATGTCCTTTTCCGCCACATTAGTAGCAGACCTTTTCTTTCTTATTCAACTGTCTGAATTCTTTGGGCTTATACCCTGCACAGTATGATTGGTCATCTCTTTAGCTCCTTTGTTTCCCTTCATGGGATTCAGATTGTGTACCAGATTGGATTTGAAGCTTCTATTTGGGGCATCAAATGTCGCTCCCAAAATCTTCAAATTATCTACCATTTGTGAGGTAGTTATCTCCATTGCAAACACGGAAGACATCATGTGATGCAAATTGCAATAGGGCCAAAGGGCCGCTTGCAAGGCGATACTAGCATCAAAGTCGTCCAGTACTTTCGCTCTGACCAGGATCTGCAACTTCTGGTAAAACTGATCCGCGAAGCTAGCTAGAGACTCAGCTTTATGGAACTGGATTCCCATAAATTCCTGTTTGCACTTTGACATGCACGTCAGACTCCCAAACTCTTTCATGATGGCTGCCTTTGCCTCAGCATATGACCAGCTGTCTCCCTCCAGTTGAGGTGACACTAAGTTCTGACAGTCAGTGTCTAGGCAATTCATGACCGTTAACGCCATTTGAAAATCTCCATAGCCATACATGGTCATGTCAAACAGTCAGAAAAACGCTGGGGCGTTATACTGATGGATCATTGGCAATTTTGGCGTTGCCCTAAATTCTTTTAAGTTGTCTCTGGCCGATTCTCTCAGTTTGGCCACTCGGCTAACTTGAGGAGTGACTTTGGGCGTCATCTCCAAAATGGCAGCAAAAGTGGGCAGCATGTTCCTTGGGGTATTTGACTCTCCAAGTATCATGTGAGGACTTCTTTCTTTGGCATTACTTGACATATTAGGCTCACAAGCACATTTGTGAGCTTTAAGTTCCTCCACTTGTTTAATTAATCGCTCTTTTATCCATGCCAAAATTTCTCAAATGAACGCAATCCACTTCTCACTCTGTTTTAAGGTATAAGACCTCTCAAACGAGGTCCCCTTCTTTTTCTTCTTCAACGAAGTTACTTTCCCAAGTAACTCGTTCCTGAATCTTGCAACATTATCTATCCCTTCCTCCACCTTGACGACTCGTTCTTACAAGGCTTCAAATTCCTGATGGTCTGCTGAGTTTAGGGCATTCTGGTTCACAGTGGCTAACTCAGTCCACAGTTTGCGTAACTCATCTTTATACGACATTCTTATAAATTTTTCAACTCAACCACCCCCTGTAGTGAGCACCAACTTGTAAAAATTTGCTTGGTTGGGTTATTATTAGCAAACAACCATAGTAACCTTTTTACTTCACAGGTTCAGTTTCCTTGTGTACTTCATTGCGTTGTATAGTATAATAGATTATTGATCAATAATTGTATGATAACTATTATCTGTAGCTGGGTGTTAATTCTTATATCTCAGCCCAATGCTCAGCCAGTATTCCCGATTAAATACTTAAGATGTCATGATCTAGGGATTCGTCCCCTCATTCTGTCCAACCCAATCTTCGCTGAGATTCCCTGGTGACAGTCTCTTTGGTCCAACACATAGTCAGCAGCAATCCCCAATTGTGTCTCCTTCTTCTCTAGATCCCCACTCAGATTTTACTCTTTTCTCTAATAGTCTTCCAATTATTGCATACAGCAATATCCTTGAGAATAATAGCATAGTGGAATCTGATGATTGTTTACTTCTTAAACTATATACCGGATGAAACAACTTAGAACTATATAGCTGTAATATGATCTAATTATCTGTTTTTATTATAGTGAATCCTAGGAAATTTATAGTGGGGATTCAGTCGTCTAACACTCAGTTGACACCTTTTCAATGAAACGGCAGCCATTGCCATTGAATTACCCATCCTCATCTTGGCAGCAATAGTATTTTCCATCCTGGCTAGGATTCCATCATTGGACATCCTTGAGACCTAAATAGAAAAAGTTGGAAAACATGTCCCTAACGTTTTCCTCTCAATCCAAGCAAACCAACCATAATTGGCTAGCGACCTGCTTAGGTAATGGGACTTATTACCCATTAAGGCAGGTCACGAACCAACCAATCAATTCGCTAGTTGCAGACAGCCTCACTTGCCTCACAACTTGCTATTCATTCCCAATCAGTTGGTGATGAAACCTGACCGATCCCAATTGGTACACCTGATAGTTAATCAATATATCAGATGTCACTTTTGTTGGTAACTCTGCCCAATGAGATCTTAAGTATTCATCTGGATTGATCCTTGATGGATATGACCAGGCGAATATCCCAAAATCCCCCAAATGTAGTTACTCCAAAACTTGGGCCAACCAATTTCCAATTTACTTCGCCTTAGGGAATTTTCCCCTAGCGATTCCTGGTAATTTAGCAGGCTGGGAATATGGGCAAAAATCCCAACAGGGTTGGAGCCGTAGGCTGCCAAACCTTCCATCAGCTCCTGATAGAGCACTGCGGGGTAAGGTGAGTAGGCAAACCAGCAAACTGGACCACCAAAGTGGTGTCCGCTGTGAGCTGCATCTGAGTGGTGGGAATAGGGGTACCCTGGAAAATCAGGGGCACAGTTGCCGCAGTGGCGGCATCAGCTTCACATGTGAAGCCCAAGTTGAAATACCCTTGTAGGGGCGGAAGTCTATGAATCTAGCTGTAAGTCCTGGGGACCAGCCCTTGCAACTGGATAGGGATCAGCACCCCTTACAGACAAAAAGGGGCCCCAAGGCTCCAGTGGACCCTCTGTCACAGCTGGGTGACCTAGCCCATGTGATAGATGAGCGCTGGGTGACTGCTTTTCCACCCAAAATATATCCCACATCCACCTCTTCCCCCTCCCAAACCCTGGTAAGTTTAGTAGAAGGGGTCTGCAGGGAGATTGCGCATCAGGGGGGCATGGAGAGGCCCCTGGGACCACCCACTCCCCTTACAAACCATACCAGAATTTTAGAAAATGGTAATTCCCAACATTGGAACCCGGCTGGCAAATTCCAGACTGGGGAGCCAGTTCAGACTGGCCTGATCCAGAAATCAGATTGGGATATGACTCAGATCTTGAACCAGGGTCCAAATAACTTGGACCATCTGCCCCAATGCTCTGAAATGGATCCAGGGAGTTCAGATCACATGATTAGCCCAAATGAGGGATTGGCTCAAGTTTCAAATAATCTGATCCAAGGACCCCTGCCTCCTGGGATGAATCTGGACCACCCAAACCATGCAAATCAGCTAACTCAGGTCACCAGAACCCAGATCAGTAGTATCAACTTGGTTTGGCCCAAGAATCTGGGAAAATTTTCAAAGTTTTCTTGACTTTTGCTAAAATCTGGAGCAGCATTCTACCCCCTCTGAGCCAGCCAACCAAATCACATTGCCAACCCTCAAATGACCAATCCCTCAATACCTCCCCATGTGTTCAGCCCAATTTTTAAGGCAACTGCCCCAGCTGGGGATAGTTGTCAGTTCGTTCTCTTTTCTTTTCATTTAATAAAATCCAAATTCTCCATCTAGCTTGCCGCAGGCTCCATCTACCTCTTAAATTTTATAAATTTTCTGCTAATCAATTTGACAAAATGTGCTGTCACCCAAGTCCTATCACCAATGTTTGCCGATTGGGTTATCCAATCACTTGATCCCACCACGCGGCAGTGGATTGTAAATGTGATAATCCGCCTCACCCCTGACAATGAACCCACTGCTTCATTCATTTTTGTGCTTTCATTCAATGTTGACCCTTCTGCCCGTTTGGTCTCTGAGTCCTCTAAAACTGCTCCCCAGCTAGAGCAGCACCTGAGTGCTCCCACCCCTACACTCGTGGACTTGGCTTCCATAGCTGCCTCTGCCGCCACTGGCCTGGCCTGCCAGTGGGACCCTAGAGATGCCCCCACCAGAAACTCCCGGTCCCAACCCCTCACAGAGGTCTTACCATACCTCCTCTTATATCTCTAATCATGTGGTGGCCTCTGTGCCATCCATCGCTGGTGTGCAAGCCCCCTATCCAAATCTGAAGGCCAGCAACTGTGAACCCTGGAGAGGTCATCATCCTCCCTGCCTCTCCTGCCCTTGGGGGTTGCCAAAGACTTTCAGTTGCCCCCAATGCAACCATCTGGTTTGCCTTGGGGGCCTTTGTACGTTACTGAACTTTTACTTTCCTCACAACTCCTATAGAACCCCACATTTATTAGTCACTCAGACAGCTATTCCCTTGGCATTCTGGGCCCTCCCACTGAGTGCTCGCACACCCTGACTGGGGAGCTGTCAGGCGGACAGCAAGTAAAAATTAGACTGGCCTGCCAGCCCAGATGCCAGAGCATCTGAATAGCAAACCAGAATGCCTGAGGCACTGCTGCTGATATGATGAATATGGAACCAGAAAGGAGTTCACCAATATCTGCTGGTGAGCCAAAATTCATATAAACACAAAATAAAGTACCAGATGCACATGTCAATTAACCCTGAGGGGTACAAGAACATTAGCGGATAGAGTGGCCTAATTTTTAACATGTAGAAACTAATTTTTGGGAAGAATTTTTAATGCATTGGAAATAAGAATTAACCAACAATTTTTCTAAGTACAATGTGTTGCGTTAAATAGTCAATTTAGGGGAAAACAAAGCTGGATTGGGTCCCTCAAATTTGACCTAACTGACAAGTGTTGGGAATGGGTGGGTTGTTCCTT
>JAKSZP010013856.1:0-37894 GCA_022478985.1 Massospora cicadina
ATGGAGGAGGAGGGGGCGTCGGTTCTGGCAGGGATGCCTAAGGGGCGGAGTTTGGAGTAGGCCAAGGAGAAAGATGGGCGTCCAGGTCAGAACAAAATGGAAAACGAGTAAAATGGGTAGTTTTGAGATTCAATTTGGATTCAAATTGAGAATGGAATGAAACAGGTGCTTGGGAGTTTTTCAGTTTGATTGGGATCCGAAATGGAACTGGCGTGGAACCATTGAAGATTGGAACTGGCACGAAACCATTGAGTAAAGATTCCACGATCCTGCTGTAAAGTTTACACCAAACATCATTCAAGCTGGCACCATAAGCTTATATTATATTTTATTTTAGCTTTTAACATGTGTATATAGGGAAGGAACTGGGAGCTGGAGGCTCCTCAGTTCTGTTTTCTATCAACTTGGCTAAATATTAAATAAAAAACCTAAAATTCATATATTTATAATTTGGGTTTATTTTAAAGATATTGCCTAACTGCAGCCATGTTTGGCTTAAATCAACAAGAATTGGACTTTGAGAGTGAGCTTGGGAGGGCTATTGCCTCCCTCTATACCTTGTCTTGGAGTCAAGGCATGTTGCTGGGGTTAAGTATACTTGCAACTGTCTTCCAGGGGGTGCTTGTCCAATCTTGTAGCGCGCGCACCAGGAGAGTAGTATCAGGAGTCCTGTCAGCCCTATGGTCTTTAACATGGATCCTGTTGCCCAACTCATTCGTGGCTCATTGGAAGGAGCCAGTGCGTTACAGGAGCCCAGCGTACAAATTCTGGACTGGGGGAGCTGGTCCAGACTGGCCTGCACCAGAAATAAGATTGGGATATAGCTTGGATCTTAAACCAGAGCCCAAAAGACTCAGACCATCTGCCCCAATCTCCAAAATGGATCCAGGGCGTTTAGATCACACAAGTAGTCCAATTGAGGGATCATTTCAAGTTGCAAATAATCTGATCCAAGGACCTCTGCCTCCTGGGATGAATCTGGAACACCCAAACCATGCAAACAGGCTGACTTGGGTAACTAGTACCAGATTGGTAGTATCAACTTGGTTTGGCCCCAGGAATCTAAAAATTTGCAAAAGTTTTCTTGACTTTTGCCAAAATCTGTAGCAGCATTCTACCCCCCTCCAAGTCAGCCAACCAAATCCCACCACCACCCCAAATGACCAATCCTTCAATACCTCCCCCCATGCATTCAGCCTAGTTCTTAAGGCAACTGCCCCAGATGGGGGTAGTTGTTGGTTCATTCTCTTTCCTTTCACATAATAAAATTTGAATTCCCCGTCTAGCTTGCCACAGCCTCCATCTACCTTATAAATTTAAAAAATTCTGCTGATTGATCCAATGAATGTACTGTTGCCCAAGTCCTCCTGCTGATGTTTGCTGACTGGGTTATCCAGTTGCTTGACCCCACCATGCGGCATCAGATTGTAAACAAGATAATCCACCTTGCCCCTGACAATGAACCTACTGCTTCATATGTTTTTGTGCATCCGTTTAACAGAGATTCTTCTGTCCATTTGGTCACCAAGTTTTCTGAAACTGCTCCCTGGCTAGAGCAGCACCCAAGCGCCCCAGCCCCACCACTTGTGAAATTGGCTTCCATAACTTCCTCAGCTGCTGCTGGCTCAGCCTGCCAGTGGGACCTAAAGCACCCCCTCCAGGGGAAGCTCAGTCCCAACCCCTCTCTTGGGTCTTACTATACCTCCGCTCACACTTCCAACTATGCAGCAGCCTCTGTGCTGTCCCTTGCTGGTGCACAAGCCCCCTATCTGAATTTAAAGGCCAGCAATTGCAAACTCTGGAGGAGTCATTATCCTCCCTGCCTCTCTGACCTTGGGGGCCTTTGGTACATTACTGAACTTTTACTTTCCTCACGTCTCCCATAGAACCCCACTTTTATTAGTCACTCAGACTGCTATGCCTTTGGCATTCTGGGCCCTCCACTGGGTGCTTGCGCACCCTGACAGGGAGCCCAGTCTAGTTCTTCTTTTGCCAAATCCATGACAGGGAACACCTGTGCATGGACCTCTTTAAGGAGGTCTTGTGATGTGTTAGCCAGTTTTGTTTGTTTAAAATTTACAAAGCCTCAGGTACACTGCAGGTTCTACCAGGTTTCCTCTAAACCCAGTCACCAGTGCACTCCACCCCTGTACCAAACTTGGTTATGAACTGCCCACTGGTGCATGGCCAGGTTTTGAATAATGTTCAACTTATTATTACTCTTTTTATGCTCACACCCTCACCCTAAGTCTCTTTAGCTCAAGCACCCTCTGCTGGACGATTTTTATTATAATGATGATTACTAGTTCCATTGCATCAGTCCTGTGCACCAAGCACCACCACAATGGGATTTGGAGAGTTATAGATACTCTCATGACAGTTTGTTTGGTTGGCTGCAGCTGGCTAGGTGAGAATATTGGCAGCTGACTTCAATAGCATAGTCAGCGCATGAAGGTTGGGTGACAAGGATAGTATTTAGATAGGGTTCTTCTTATAAATCAATAAACTATTCCAGCAACTGATGGTCCATATCATCACTCTGTTGGGTGCTGGGCTGGTGCTATTATTCAAGTAGACCTTCAAATTTATCCAGAAAATGGGTAATAATATTTTAGTCCTTCAGGCACATGCATCAAACCTTCTCTCATAGTTGTGTGGCTGAAACCTGAAACTTGGCATGGGCATGCTCTTGATATTCACCCTGGGTATCAAATGGGAGGTTGGCACTGTGCCACCTCCTTGCTATACCTGTTAGAAGGCTGGGCACCTTTCAGAGTCATTGGTAGTCACTCACATCATAGACTTCACCCCAGGAGTTATAGGCTTATAACCATTTATCTATTAGACCAATTTCAAATTTTTATTATGGGTTGCCTGGTGTAGAGTCTCGTTAATATCAGGGTCACAGCCTGGCTCTGGAAGGCATCACAGGTTCCCTGGCAGGATCACCATTTTATTGATGAACTAGTGGATTCTGCTGGATTGTTGATGGGTGGCTGATGGTATAGTATAAATATCTGGGTTCTCTGGAACACCCATCAGGTGGCCATCTTCAGTCATCCTGGGTAATGAATAGAAACGCCAGGGAAAAATATCCCTTACAATTAGAATAATAGAACTCCAACCAAACTTAAGCCCTATAATCTGATACCTTATGGTGATACTAATGGAGGGTTCTTATATATGTTTTAAGGAATATTTTGGAGCCTTGAATATTCTAGGAGAATCGGTGGAACTTGGGATAAAAATGAATGTCTATAGAGTGGTGAATTTGTTTCACTGGATATTGGGGAAACGTTAACCCATTTGACTTTGGTGGCCTTTAAGGTAAGAGTTTGGTGAATTAGGGTAAAAACTAAGGTTGGCTTTTAATAAGATAATTTGTTAAATTAGGGTTTAAGTTGGATGGCACCTTTTAGATAAGACTTTGGTGAAATAAAAACTGGGGTTAGCAAACTATGGATAAGGATTTGGTGAATTAGTATAAAACTAGGGTTGGGAACCTAATAGAGAGAACAACATCGAAACGTTCAACTGTTAGTAGGTGGAGTGAAGTTAGCGACCAGTTGTAACGGTAGCGAAGGTTCATGTCAGTTAAGCCCTGCATGAACGAGTACACTTATGGGAACTTATGGTTACTCGCTGGGTGGTATGTTGGTTGCCAAATACCCTTATTCTTAACTTTAGCCTTTACCTATTCAACAGAGGTTGCTTTAGCTGCGGGCAACTTCTTTTCATTTTCATCCGACCGCATAATCATCTCATACTAAAGTTAAAAGCTCATAGTTCATCCACCTTATTTCTAATATCCCATATTGATACTGAAACTTATCGTTGGTTTATAAATTGAGCCCCAACCACTCTTAGTTTTCACAAGTAACTTAGCCATGGTGATTTCAGATTCGACCCCAAGTCACCTGGCTGACGATGCGGTTGTAGCCGGCCTTCTAGGAAGGGTCCGGTTACAAAAGCATCAACCCCTGGATATTTCAAATTGCGGCTCCATCGACCAACCAACCCTCGGCCGCCTCAAGCGGATCGACCCCTCCAAGGTTGGGTTGGGTGCGCAGGCCGATACCGAGAGGTACGACCTTACCCGCTACAAGAAGAACTGGATGGAGATCGAGCGGTCCCAACTGCTCGCATACGAATATTTGTGCCACGTGTCGGAGGCGAAGCTGTGGCTGGAGGCCTGCCTTAACGCCGACCTCGGCGATCTGGAGTCGCTCGGGGTGACCCTACAGAACGGTGTCCACCTCGCAAGGCTCGCGAAGCTCGTCCAGCCTTGCATCGTGAAGCGCATCTTTTCCAAGGAGCGACTGCAATACCGCCACTCCGACAACATCTATTTCTTCTTGGAGGCGGCGCACGCCTCCGGGCTTCCCAAGGTAAGCCAACGCAACCGGGGTTTATCTTTTCAGACCTTCCTGTTTGAGCTCACCGACCTGTATTCGCGGAAGAACATCCCGAAGGTGATCTACTGCATCCACGCCTTTAGGTAGGTTTAAGTTTGGGTGGGGCTGACGAGGAACTAGCCACCTTTTATCCAAGCGGGGGTTGGCCCCGGGGATCCAGGATCTGGTGGGGTACTTGGTTTTCACCGGTAGGTTGGTTAGCTGCGGCACCTGAACTTTATAGACGACCAGCTTAACTGCACCGAGCGGGAGCTTGGCTCAGCCAAGTGCAAGTTCCCGGCCTTTTTGAACGTTGGCAATGACCTCAGCCGCGCGATGGAGGGTACCGCCTCGATCCGCTTCCTGGGTAGGGCTTCGCAGCGTTCAGCAAACCCCGAAAGCTCTGCCAAGCGCCGCTCCGCGCGTACCATAGGCCGCCATGCTAGAGGCAAAGGCGTCCGGGGCAAGTCGATCACGTTAATCTCGTCCCATGTCGCTACGCTCACAACGATAACTACCTCGGCCGTCCAATCGCGTGAAAGCGAGGTTAACGATGTCACGTCCTCCGATCTCGGAGCCAAGAAGCTTAAAACTGGCCGTTCGGAGAGTTTGCGCTCGGTCGACGGGGGTAATCATTTAACCGATTCGAATACCGGAGCGTTTCACGTGAGGCTCGCCTCCCTCCAGGGCCACTCGACCACCAACGACCGCGCGCACGCCTTTGAGCCTCGGTACGTCGTCTACTCCACCCCAACGCCAAGCCCGAAATTGCTGCTTGCAAGCTTTAAGGAGCTTACCAAGCAAAAGTCTAGGCGTCGGTCTCCCGCCAACCAGCCCGCCAACTTCCGGCGGGTATTTCCACCCGACCCCCTTTCGCTCGCCGGTAAGGGGTTTGCGCCACCCTACCGGGCTTCCAAATTTCGGCCGATGCCCTCGTTCCAACCCCCCACCCTCAAGTTACCCGCCCTACCTGAGGGACCAAGCCAACCCTCCACCATCAAGTTACCCCCCTCACCTGAGGGACCGGTAGCGGGACCGGTAGCGAGTCCAACGCCAAGCCCGAAGCCGAGCTATACCGAAAGTGCGGAGTCCTCCGGCCGCTGGAATAAACTTAAGCTCGCTTCCCATGAAAAGTTTTCGAAGGGCATTAACCTGAATCCCTCGGAGCAGATTATAAGGGGATCGAATTCGGAGTGCAGGTCTCCTAGCCCTTTCAGTGAAGGCACCGGTACTTGGGAGGGGGCCGCACACCCTTTAGACGGGTGGGTTGGGCCGCCGACAGAGTGCCCATCGGGTGACGTAGGAGAAACCAGCGATACTGAAACGTACATACCCAACCCTGGCGAAGAGGATGCTCGCCTTTCGCCTCACTTGGAGACCACTAGCCTTAGGGAAGTTGACCAGCCCGAGGGACCGATCTCAGTTTGCTTTAAGGCCGCCTTACCACCGGCACCCGAACTGAAGAGGGTCGAAGACTCCGAGGATGGAGAGCTCGCGTTTGAGTTCAAATGGGAAAATTATGAAGCCTTCATCATCATGGCCCAGAGCTACGTCCGCGGCATCCAACTTCGGCGTCGCTACCTGAGATCCCAAACGCGGGTGCGAGCGCATGAGGCTGAGGTGGTGGCACTCCAGGCGCTGGCGCGCGGGAGCCTAGCTCGCTTCGGTACCTCGGATCTCATCCACGACCTACGCGCGGCGCGCGACGCGGTCGACGTCATCCGCTTGAGGGGCCTCCAAGCCGTCGCGCGCAAGCTTCTCGCGCGCCACCGGTTCATCCCGCGCGTGATCGAAGCGCGAGCTCAGGCGGAGGACTACTATGACCACCTGTACCGCGTGCAGTCTCTGGCGCGCCGGGTGCTCGTTCAGCGCAAATGGACGGTTTGCTTGGCGCGGCTCCAAGCTTGCCGCGAACCGGTGGTCGCCGTCCAGGCCATGGTCCGCGGCTTTCTCGTCCGGCAGTACTACCGCGAGTGCTTTGTCATGCCCACCCCGGCCTCGACCCCCGAGCTCCCGTACGGCTGCCTACCGGGACGCTCGTACGGTAACCTTATAAAGTTCCAGGAGGACTACTGGGCCAACCGGGAGCGTCGGCAGGGGCCAACGGGGCCCGCCGTTAGGGAGCTACCGGTGGCGACGATGAAGAACTTGATCCATCTGTTGGATGATAGCGACACCGACTTTGCCGCGGAGTTGGAGCTGGCGGCGTTGCGCCGGCGAGCGGTCACAAAGATTCGCGAGATCTCGCAGGTGGAGAGGGCGCTCGATGAGCTTGATGTCAAAATCGCACTGCTGGTTCGCAACCGCATCTCTCTGGGGGAGGTGCTGCGGTCGGCTCGGACGGGGCTCGGCGTCGTCGACCAGGCCTCTGACCAGGCCCCGCCGCGGGGGGTTGCGCTCCTGAACCTGGACCGAGAGAACCGGCGGCGGCTCGAGGGGTATCAGCAGCTGTTTTACCTGCTGCAGACCCAGCCGCAATACCTCGCCCGGCTCCTCGCCTTGATGAATCACTCGGGCGGGCGTGTGGCGGGCCTGATGGCGGAGCCCAAGCGGTTCTTTGAGACGGTGGTGCTGACCCTGTTTGGGTATGGGGCGCGCGAGGAGTACGGGCTGCTGCGGCTGTTCCGCACGGCCATCCACCAGGAGTTGGAGGGCATCGACCGCATCGAGGAGTTCTTGCGCGGGAACCCCGTGTTCATCAAGTTGGCGGTGCACTACCACCGTGGCGTTAAGGAGCGGCTGTACCTTCGCGAGCTGCTCCAACCCATCATCGACGCCATCCTGGACGACCCGTCCATCGACCTGCAGACCAATCCGCTGCTGATCTACCGCGGCCTTATCAAGCAGGAGGAGTCGCGCACGGGCGAGCGTAGCCGGCGCCCGTACGACGTCACGGCCGAGGTGGCGTTGGGGGATGCCGAGACCCGCACCGTTCTGATCCGCCACCTGCAGCAGCTGCGCGCGATCACCGATCAGTTTATCGAGGGCATCTACGCGTCCTTGGACCGCATCCCCTACGGGATCCGCTACATCGCCAAAGAGCTCAAGGCCAGCTTGGTACGCAAGTTCCCCGCCGAGCGCGAGGGCGTCATCGTCCGCATCGTGGGCCACCTCGTGTACTACCGCTACATCAGCCCCGCCATCGTTGCGCCGGAGACGTTCGGGGTGGTGGAGAGGGACATCAGCCCAAACCACCGCCGGTGCCTCGCCGAAGTTGCCAAGATGCTTAACCAGGTCACGATGGGCAAGATGTTTTCCGAGGACAACGTCTTCCTGCTGCCGCTCAACACCTACGTCGCCTACACCGCCGATAAGTTTGCACGTTACGTCGACGCGGTGGCCGACGTCAGCGGGCCGGAGGCCCACTTCGGCGCCGACGCGCAACTCGAGCTCACCGCTCTGTGTCGCCGCCCCGTCATCTACATCTCGCCCCTCGAGATCTACTCTATGCATGCCCACCTGGCGGACCCTGGCCGTCGCCAGCTGATCGCCCCCGACCCCGAGGACCCGCTCGCCATCGTGCTCGACGAGTTGGGCCCACCACCCACCGTCCCCTCCGATCAGCTGGCGGCCAACTCGCACGAGATCTCGTTGCAACTCGTCAACCGCTTCCCCGCCCTCAACGAGCGCGACGCCGAGCTCAACCGCCAGGTTGTGGAGACGAAACGCCTCATCGCCCACGTCCTCCGGGTGCAGTCGGGTGCCTCGCTACTCGATATCCTTACCAAACCCTCGGGCCCCCAGGAGGAAGCCCGGTTTGAGGCCTCCATCAGCAAGGCCAAGGGGCCGCGCGTGCCAGCTCGAGGTGAAGTTGGCCGAGTTCAGGGGGGCCCGTATCCATCCAACCCCCCGGTCGATATCGCCAGGTGAGCGCATCCCCACCCGACTAACTTTGCAGCCTGTCGTTCGCTCAGCTCAAAGCCTTGGCCCTCGCGAACGCCCGCGAGCTTGAAACGTGCGGGTGGCTCAGCTCCGAGGACGGATACCAGAGGCTACTCAACGCCCTCGCCGCCGACATCCGCACGAAAACGAAGCGGCGGCAGATGCGGTCCGACGAGTTGGCCCGCACCCATCTGACGCTACAAGCCTTGGAGGGGAGGATCGCTTACCTCGGCGACCAGCGCCGCACCTACGCCGAATACCTTGACGCCTGCATGCACCCGCCCGCCTTTAAATGGTAACCCCTTTCCCCCCGATTGACCCAATTAGGCGAAAATACACGCGGGTACCCTTCACGAAGCAGTACCTCCACCTCAAGCAGCTCGAGCGGCGCGGGGAGGTGCCCAAGTTTGGCTCCTTCCGCTACACCGCCCTGAAGCTCTACCGGAGGGGGATCCTCGTCTCCATCAGCGAGTTCGCCCCCACCCAGTTCGAACAAATCCACGTGACCTTCGCCTCGGCCCACCCCGGCCAGTTCAAGGTCGCCGCCACCTACCTCGGCGCCCGCCTCTTCGGCAGCGGCGCCATCATCACCCTGGAGGAGCTGCTGCAGGCCCAGTTCGACAACCTGCCGGTCCTCCCGCTCCTGGGCGGGGGCGTCCGCGTCAACGTTAACCTATTGATGCACCTCATCAACCGTAAGTTTTACGCGTGATGGATCGCCGGCTCTGATGGGACAACCCCACCATCCACCGATCTAAAACCATGCGCCCGATTATCCCACCCCGTACCACTTTATCCACCATTCGAGCCATCAGCCAACCACCCTAGCTACTAAAAGCATAGATCAGAAGGACGGCCTCCGTTAAAAGGTTGCCCGGGGGTTACCACCCTACAGATTAACCGATAGATCCCTAGGCTGGTTTCTAGACCATTCCCCGAACCCAGCGCTTTCTAAGATCACTGTTTCCCACCACGTTTACAACTGGTGCCCAACCTATAAAACCCCCTTCAAACCGAGGTGCGCCGGTCGTATCGATCCACCCGGAACCAGGTTCGAAGCTCCACGGGGCGACCCGTTGCCTAACCAATGATCGCCATTTTTAATAAACTGCACACCTAACCTCCCATCCAGCTAAATGGCTTACAGGTGTGGATCCGAGCCCACCAAAAAATTTTAACTGTGGGAAGTTTTTTGTATAGCTAGAATAGCCGTAAAGGGATTATAAGGTGGTTCACCAAACGTAAGTATAGCTCCTGGCTAAAGGTACTGTAGCGTATAAGTTCACATACTACTGAACAGGCTAAGCCCTGCGCTGGGTTTTCCAAATCTCCCCCACAGGCCTTCATACTCTGCCAAGGTCTCAAATATCTCATAGTTATGTATAGTTATTCTAAGCGGTGGTCAGCCCTCAGTCTCTAGTATAGAATGACTACTGCACAGATTAAGCCCTTTTCTGGGATTTCCAAAGCCTTCTCAATCATAGAGCCTTCACACTCTAGAATGTCATATCCTTTAGAGCATTGTATAGCTACGTTAAGCGGTGGTCAGCCCTCAATCTCTAGTATAGAATGACTACTCCACAGGTTAAGCCCTATTCTGTGATTTCTAAAGCCTTCTCAACCATTGGCTTTCATACTCTGAATAGGGCCCAAATCTTTTATAGCCCCCATACAGCTATGCTAAGCAGTGATCAGATCTCAGTCTCTAGTATATAATGACTACTGAACAGGTTAAGCGCTACGCTGGGATTTCCAAAGCCTTTTCAACCACTAACCTTTATACTCTGACAAGGGCCCAAATCTTTTGGAGCTCCATATTGCTATGCTAAGCGATAGTCAGCCCTCAGTCTCTAGTATAAAATGACTATTGCACAGGTTAAGCCCTTCTCTGGGTTTCTAAAGCCTTCTCAACCTTTAGCTATTATACTCTGACAAGGTCCCAAATCTTCATAGCCCATATAGAAATGCTAAGTGGTGGTATACCCCAGTCTCTAGTATAGAAGTGGCTTATGCCAGAGACAAATTCCAAAAAGAATTAACAATAGTTCAGATAATATGGGGTATTTGGAATTGAGTTAGGATTGTATATTGCTAATACCTCCATCTCCTGACAATAGTTTATTAAATTTGTAAATACAATTGACTAAGTATAACGGATATAATGATATCCAATTAGGAAAAAATATAAAAGTGAGCTGGAACTTGGCATGACAATTCAAATATGGTTTAGGATTTATGCAGAATGATTGTTTATATATTCTTGAAACTATATGTATATACTCATCTAATAAACCATCCAATTTTTGGTGCAATAGATTGAGATATTTAAGGTCTGTGGCATTTTACAAATACCATATGATAGGCACCATTATAATCTAACTAACTAAATTGGGGGTGAAGAATTTTTATTCTATTGGTAGGTACTATTGAATAAGGTATCTATCCTATGCTGAATAATATCCCTAAGTTAAAGAGTTGACAAGTTAAGCTAAAACTAGGGTTGAGTGTTAAAACTTCAACTATCCAAACTAAGTGGCTTTCAAAGTACCACTGGACCAGCTATTAGAGCCCAGTACATTAAAAAAGGTAGTTTTATAATTAGGGTGGAATTAAGGTAAAAGGTGAGATACCCATCAATAGATGATGCCCCCTGATGGAGTGTGGTGGGCTACAATTTAAACTGCTTATTGAGTAAATTCAATTTAGTTTATTGGATCAAAATAATTTGCATTGTGACAAGTTAACGATCACAGAGAAGTAAGAAATGATCTTGTTACTACTCATTACCCTATCTGTAGTACCCATAAGAGGGTTGAGCAAAGCCTTTAGCTGGTATAACTTTATCTGATATAAGTTTAAAGATTTTTGGTTATAATCATATATAATACTACCCTAGCAGCACCCATAATTGTCAGGTGAGCCTCAGTAGCCATTCAAATGTTGAGGGTAATTTTCAAAGTTACATACTACATTATTAGGGAGTTGAGCCCTTAAGGTGATGGTAAAGGTAACACTTTGGGGATATTTTCAGGTTAGAGTGGTGTAAACCTTTTGATGTATTAATGCACATATTCTTACTATGTTGTAAGAACAAAAGAGATTGCTAGTTGTATATAGATAACTAGCATTAAAGTCTTCTTTATAAGTGTTTCTAACCCCACTCAGGTATATTCTTACTGATATCTTGAGAAAATAGACATGGGCAACCGTAAAATAATTTGACTTGACTCCTGGCTTGTGAACAAAAGTTTTTTAACAATTCCTACTCCTCTATTAAATCTTACCTTAAAATGGGTTTCATTGTAGTCAACCACATGTCTTCTCATTTAAATAACTTTTTGACAAATAAACTCTCTCTCATAATTGCATTTTACAATAGTTGATTTTCATAACAAGAGCTCTGCTGAATATTGAATGTAGTGATTTGACCATAAATAATATTTAATTATTCTTATTAGTTGATTACTTTTATTGTCAAACTTGATATGTATCTGCTTAGATCTTTAGCATAGTTTGCCTATACTAAAGTTCTATGAGCTTATGCATAGTCATTCTATACAGCGAGCTAAGAATTGGATCAGCAACAATACCTGTGCACATAATGTGTGAAGGGACCTCACATTACACAAGTAGTTCCCACTATGGGGCTGAAATAGCAAAAAAAGAAGAAATTTAAACATTATAATGGAATTGGCTCAGGAAGGGAGAGATGGTGAGAATAACCAATCCATCACTTTTTACGTCAACCCTGCTACTCCTAATCAAATTGCAATGGAGTAAGTTGAAATTCAAATTTCCCCTCATTTTGAGAGCGTGGGACTTATAAGTTCGCCTCAGAGCATCTGAGAAAGTTTGGACAAATGATACTTTGGGGATTCTGGCTCTTTAGCCATAACTTGATTTAGTATCCACCTTATTTTATCATCAGCAAAATCAGGATAAGCTAGTTCAGCATTACGAGAATCTTTGATCTCTGAGCCATCATCAAGTACTAAAACAAGCTAATAGTCCAGCCCAGATGGGGAAATACTTTAATGAATAGTTCCAACCTACCATTAAAAATTCCCAATCGACTATTTTTTGCCATTATGCCCTGATTATAGAAGTGGTTAACAGAGAGTGGCAAAAGGTGGAAGCGCTGTGGTACATAAATAGGTAGCTTGAAACTAGTTTCCAGGGCATTTGTCCAGCGATTAATGACAACAACAATCTTAGAGTGCAAAATTCACAACAATTATATTATCTTATTAAACAATTTAATTAGAACATGTTAGCCATAATACATCAAACCTTGGACAACTGTTGATTCACCAATGAATGGATTCAAAGTATGAACCTACTCAGAGAGAAAGTTAAATGTAATCATGTCACTCTGGGGGACATTACTTGACAGGTTGAGGCAATCAAAGAACTTGACCAATACACTCAATATGGAATTGGGTGGCCTCACAGCACTTAGATAGGAACATAAAGACTAATAACACCTCTTTTCTGTGTTACAAAATATCAGAAATCAGCAAGAAGCCATGCAGTAGGATATTAAAGGACTAAAAGAATTATTTTGGGCGCTATAACAAGATAGTGGGATCTCCTCTTGTCAAAAGGTGAGTTATAATATCTAGTCTGAAGACTTTGCATCTCAGTAACAGCCCACAAAAGTGAATGGATGATTTGTGCACTAGTGTTTGGGACATATAGAGAGATCTCACGGAATTACAGCAATTCAAGAAGCAATACCTTTGGGAACAAGAGAATTGAGTCACATAGAAACAAAGAATTGAATGTGAGCCTTATGACATAAAGTTCTGATGCTCATGTCAAACTATAACACCTTCTTAACCAGAGATACTTGAAGAACCTTTGGAAGAGGAGGCTATCCAAGAAGCACCGCATTGATCTACTCGTTCAGTACCAACTCCATCATCTTCTTTGTCCCCTTCTTTGAAGATGCCTGCTCCCAAACAGAGTCAACCCCATGCTAATAACCCAAGGCCTCAGGTTAGTACTGCACCAGGGAAGTCTGGGTCAGAAAGTTTCTATTCAAGCTTCCAACAAGTTGATCTAGCTAATCTGTTAAGTTTAACAATCATGGAAATGAGCAATCATGCTTGAAAATGACTAAGATGACCATTAACAGAACCATTGAAATTTTTAAAGAAAAAATATGATTAAATGTTTGAATGACCAGAGTCAAGACTTGATCATGCATGAATTACATGAAGAACATTAGACCTTTGTCAATTTGGAAAGTGAAGTTCTACAAGCGTTTGGATCCCCTTAAACGCATGACCACTTGGAAGGCTAAATCCATAAGCATTCATATAAAGAATAACAAAACGATTACCAAGTTCACTGACCAACTTTTCTATGTGGCTCATGGAATGCTGGGTACTAAAGCCATAATGGACTTTTTTTAGTACTAGATGGTAAGCCATAATGGACTTTGATATCAAAATCACGCTTCAGAATGATGCCAAGAATTATCCTAATTTGCACTGCTTATTGCTTCCTGAACTTGTGAAGTATCTAGATACTCCATCTATAATTTTATATCTGAATTGGTGCAAAGTTAGATATATACCGCCCAATCTGGAAACTTGGGCCAACTCACTTCCACAAGTTAATGAAAGTAATAGAGAGACCATAGAGATCTTCCCTCGCTGTTAAGAAGATTTGAAGTAGCCACAACCACATAAAAATAATTTGTTAAATCTGTGAACCTAAGGGGCATTATGTGGTTTCCTGCCCTGAGTAACGCCCTGGGGAAATCATCATTACCTTTTAAGAGGATGAAAGCCAAGGAAAAGAAAGTTGGCACTAGAATGGGGACGCTCTACTGCTGGTCATCATTCAGTCTTGTACCAGAGTCATGATAAAGATGTGAGCCATCCTGATATATAAGAACCTGATAAAAGCAATCCTACAGTGTCAGCCATCACTATGAGCCATGAGCAGCCATGGAACAGGAGGTACAAGAAGTTTTTTAATCCTTATGCCACCCAAATTGCCAAGCATAATTATTTTGAAGATATCAAAAATTTATCCTTTTTATTATATAAAAGGAGGTAAAGTTACATTACTGATTAGGACTTTGAACACCCACCTCACGAATTTATGATAGCAAAACAGGACTATAATTACCAAGTAAATACTCCTTCCATTCTTAAATTTATGAGGATTCAAACTATTTTCCAACTGTACTTATATCAATGTATATGTAAAAAAATTGGGGTTGATGCATTGTCAACAGCAGCGCTCCTGTGAATTTAGTATCTAGTAAGTTCACAAAATGATTGAGAATAGCTCACAATGTGGCCCATCATCAATAATATGGAACAGCTGGGCCTATAAATACTATGAGTGAGTGGGTGTATAGCGCATTACCAATGAGGCTTGGCTCTTTACAGGCCGTTGCCCCTGCTATAGTGCTTCCCAATGATAACCACTAATTTCTTGTTAAAACTAACTTTCTTAAATTTTAATTCGCTGTTTTTAAGCTATAAGGAGAACACTTTTACTGTCCTCATTCAAACATTACCCCTTCATTACTCAAGGGATAATTGGTCTTCCCTAACTCATAGAAATAACTTCACTAATGTGGAATAGAATGATGGTGTAGTCACCATATGTTACCAACAAGAAGGACATAGAAGTTTCCCTCCACCTGACATCAATCCTGAGAATAAAGGCATCCCTCTTGAAGCCTCTAAGGAATGTTTAAAATACCTTGGAGAACAGAATTTAGTCTCAACTGGAATGAAGTTAGAGTCACCTGAAGGATTGTTGGGAGAAATTTACATCCCTTGGCAACAATCAAATGGATGAAACTTTCTATGACCCTGGCATAATCCTGTCTAGTCATCAGGAGATCTGTGTATTACTTGCCAACATAACAGATTTTAATTTTCATCAAGAGAGGGCAAAATATCGCATGCGTACATCTTACTCCACTGGAATAGATTTGGAAAGTACACAGTTCATAAAATATTGTATTGTATGGATTACCTAATCCACCCTTACCAAGTTGTGCAGTCATTTCTTGTGAACACCTTGATGGGCTAATTGAGGGCCATAAAGACCAAGCGATGGCTCTCATACAAAAGCTCTCAAGTTTTTATGATAGATGATTACAACCTTGAATGTGATGTGGGGATCCATCACCAAGTTGATACTAGGGATGCAAGAACTATTCAATTGCGGCTGATATGGAGAAGCAAGGCTAGTGACAAGTAGATGAAGAATAAATTGGATGAAGGTTTTATGCTGAGGGATGGTTGTCCCTTTGCTGTCATGGAAATGGCAGAAGAAGTTAGACCGGCCTGCCAGTCAGGGTGCGTAAGCATCCAGAAAGCAAGCCAGAATACCAGAGGCATTGCCAACCATACGACTTAATATGGAGCTGGGAAATAGGATACCACAAAATGGTGGCAGAACATCAGGGTTAGGAGTATCCCAACAGCAAACCACACTGAATGGATTTTGGACCCAGGAGTTCTGCTAACAGGGGTGGAAAATACTGGGATAGTTTCTCTGAGATTCTTGGTTATTAAGACCATTTCGTTAGGGGTGAAAGAGAGGTGTATTTTCTCTTGTAGTTGGCAAACATAGGGCCATAAAATCCCTGTATATTGCTGCCAAAAGGTCATGAGAATTGGGTCGTAGAGCCAAAAATTTTGAACTTGTCAAGTCCAATTGGTGATAGAGGGAATCATGGTAACCAAGAGAATTGGTATGACCCACCCAGAGTGTGGGGCGGCAGACCACCAGGCAAACACCATATGGAAAGTGGTTGAAAGGAGGATGATAAAAATTTGGGTTTTTTTAACAAAATTTTTATTTGGGAAATAAAGTAAGAAAAATTGACCAACAATCTTCTCAGTGCCTTACAACTGATTAAATAGTGGTCAATTGGTGAAAACGTGGTCAGGATCCACAAATTTGGCCTAACCAGTGAATTGGATGGTAGAGAGGGGGTTTATCCTTTGGGAACCATCATCACAAAATTTGGCAGCGGGACGAGTCTCTGTCAGTTTGACCTCAAACATCTGGACCAGGGGTTGATTATGTTTCAGATGGTTAGCATTATGGCATTTGGCCCAACGAGTGATGGGAATCCCCCAAGGCCATTCAATATAGGGATGGGACCATTTGGTTGGGAATGGGTTCAACATGGCCAACCTGCCCGCGCTCAGTCAATTAACCATTTGTTTGGTCAATAGAGGCCCATTGGGCGCAACACCTGAATTACTATTGGAGGGTTTCAGAACTCTCGGCAATGGCACCCAATATCTGTAATACTAATTTTGGGGTTTAATTGGAACCATCAGGCAATCCAGCCGTTGTTTCATTCTTCATGATTTTACAACCATTTGAATTTTGGCCACCAGTTTAATTTCTGCCTGAATTGAATCAGACTGATTTCAGTTCAATACTCTTGGCACAGTTTTTACTGATTCCCCGCAACAGTTCTGCTGAGGTGAGTGAGGAAATTGGGGGTGGGATATGAAGTGGATGGGCTGTCACCCATCACTCATCAACTATGCGGGTGAGATCGCCTTGGGTGATGAGGGGTACTGCCATCCTCTTTGGGGTTTTCTTACTTAGGAACAGAAAGATAGCTCAATTGAGAGCCAAAGGACACTCCCCGAGACTTACATTACCCTTTCCTTTTCCCAAAGGGATGGCCCCCCACTGGGAAACTGCACCAGAGCCACATTCTTATGCGCTTTGGGTAATTTGATAGCCATAATTGTTGAGACCTTCTGCAGCGGGCGGGGAGCCTCAGGGTGGGATGTGTGGAAAGCGTCAACCAGGTCCATACAATTCGCGCAATCATGCGCCTTGACCCAACTGTTTTCATAAGCTGGATATCCTTTCCAGGCCACAAGATATTGGACTGATCGTCACAACTTCCAAGATGCCAGGATGGCCTCCACTTTGGCTTCCTCCTCGTTGTTGATGACAATTAGTTCTGGGTTCATGGGAATCACACCCTTGAAGGGTGACAGCTGGGATACATGGAAAACTGGGTGTTGCTTCAAATGCGCAGGAAGCTTCAATCAAAACGGCCCATTACCCAATACCTCCTCCACTAAGTGGGGACCTGAACGCTTGCTGGCAAATTTGCGGGAAGGGGTTTGGATTCACAAATGGCGGGTGTTGAGCATGACATAGGAACCAACCTTAAAGTCATGACCTGGAAGGCGCTTATGATCCGTGAATCACTTGTAGTCGTCAATAGCTTTAGTAAGGTGTTCCCGCATTAAAGCTTGGGTCGATTCTATATGGCCAGCATGATCTGTGGCAGCTTGCACTTCTGGTCGCAAGCATGCCCCGACTAAGAATGATGGGTTATAACCCAACATTGCTTTGTATGGTGAGAAACCTGTGGAAGTGTGAGTCCCATTATTATATGCAAATTGGGCAAGAGGCAGGTCATCGGCCTAGGTATCTTGCGCTGATACCACATAACGCAGGTATTGTTCAAGAACTTGGTTAACCTGCTCAGTCTGGCCATTGGACTGGGGATGATACGCCATGTATTGACAGGGGGTTATCTTAAGGATCGACAAGAGTTTGCTCCAAAACCGGGTGGTAAACTGGGTACCCCTATCACTAACGATTTCCTGGGGAAGACCAAACATTGAAGACACATGTCAAATGAATATATGCACCATTTCTTCTGATGTAATCACAGAAGTACAAGGAATGAACAGGGAAAATTTGGTAAAGCGATCTACCACCACCATTACCGCTGTGAAACTATTGGAGCAGGGGAGTTCAACAATGAAATCTACAGACACCGAGGTCCATAGATCTTCCGCCTGTTGTAAAGGGTGCAGGAGGCCATTTTTTCTGGAACAATCTGACTTAGCCATAGCACAAGTAACACAATTGGCGATCCAAGTTAGAACCTCTTTAGTCAGTCCTGCCCAATTAAAGGTTCACTTGATCAGATCGATGAATTTCTTGTTACCAGGGTGTCTGACTGCGGGGGGGATCATGGTGTGTGCGGAATACGTTCAGGCGGAAGGAGGGAGGCGCCCAAACATGAGAACAAAAGTAGATGAGACCTTCTTCTAAAGAATATAGGGAGTGTTTGGGGCTCGAGTGAGTCAATTGTTCAATCAACTCCACGCCCTCAGGGCAGGCCATTTGACCGGCTAGCACCTGGGCTAATAATGGATTGTCAGGTGAAAATGCAGCGGAGGAAACAATGGAGGGAGCAATTGATAGGATTTGAGTAGCAGGTATCATGGTAATGAGATTCACTTCCTCAGGTTCTGAGGGACAGTGAGCGGGACTACAGCTTAGGAAATCGGGAAGGACATTTAGTGCACCCTTGACAAATTCATATTTGAAGTTAAAACTGCACAGGTCCTGATAGGTTCAGGCTTGCCGGTGTGCCAATCTTTTGGTTTGCAAAAATACAAGAGAGCTTGGTGATCTGTGCAAACTGTTAACTCATGATGAGCACCTTGCAACAGGTACCGCCAATGAGTTAATGCCCATGCAACAGCGGCCAGTTCCTTGTCATAGATGGCCCAGGACTGCTCCATAGCAGTGAATTTTTGGGAGAAATAAGCGACTGGATGTTTGAGACCATCGTGGTCCTGAAGCAGCACTGCGCCCACAGCTACTGATGAAGCATCGCATGTGACAATATACAGTTTTGTGGGATTAGCATGTTTCAAAATGGGAGGGGACATGAACACTTCTTTAATTGCTTCAAACGCCTGCTGGCACTTGGGGGTCCAACAAAACAGTACGTTTTTCCCTGTGAGGGGGTGGAGCGGGGCGGCCAACTGGGAAAGTGCGGGGGAGAATTTCTTTAGAAAAATGATAGTACCTGAGAAACTTCAAAGCTGCTTCTGTGTAGTTGGGGTTGGCCATTCTCAGATTGCATCTAATTTGTTGGGGGGGATGGTGACCCCTTCTTTAAGTACCAGGTTTCTGAGAAATGTAACCTCTTCCTAGTAAAACTCACATTTGGAAGCTTTGAGGAACAGGCCTGCTTTGTGCAAAGCAACCACCACAGCTTCTAAGTTGATAGCATGTTGCTCAGGAGTTGGGGAATGGACTAGGATATCATTGATATAAGAAATAGCACAGGAAAACCAGAGATCCCCTAACGCATTGTCAATCATTTGTTAAAATGTAGCGGGAGCATTTTTCAACCCAAAGGGCATTACGCAAAATTGGAAAGTGCCTCGCCTCATTTGGATTGCGGTCAACCATTCTTGTCCTTCTATTACTTGAATCTTATTGAAAGCGTTCACCAGATCCAATTTTGAAAAGACATGGGATTTGGCGATTGCCTGACTGATTGTCTGCTCCAGGGGCAATGGGTAGGGGTCTGTAACTGTGATTTTGTTAGGTGACCATAGTCTACACAAGGGTGAAGCGATCCATCCAATTTTCTTGCAAAGACAATAGGGGAAGCGATGGGAGACGTTTCTTTAAACAACCAGCCTTTTTTAAAATATCATCCGACCAGGTATTGAGTGCAACTTCTTCTTCCACCGTATGGGGATACAATGGGAAATTGATGTTCAATTCCATGGTTGTTCAAAATCCATAATCATACCTAGTATGTTTCAGCAGATAGTCCACCTTTTCCATGTTGAAAATACTGTGATATGGCATTAAATTTTGGGGAACTCAGCCAGAATGCCCGCGGAAGTGACTAGGGTGGTGATAGAGCTGGTTCCTTGGATTTTCTTGAGGGTGTTGATCAGAGGGAACTCTCCTTCCAAATTGTCATTGGCAAATGACAACGTATTCAATTCCAAATGAATCCTTACATGTTGTTGGCACCACCATCCCACCCCCAAGATCACCAGAAATACCAGGTTTGGCATAGCTGAAAAACGATTGCAGAAGTTATATTGGTGAATTGAGAAGTATATCGGTTGGCAAACAACATATGAATACTGATAAGCAGAGGAGGCCACCATTACTGAGGAGCCCACATCCATATCCAGTTTTAGTTGTTGTGCCAACTCTACACTCATAAAGTTCTCTGCTGCTCTGGTATCCACCAGAGCTTCGAAGGAGACATGGTGGGAACTGATACTAATTCTCATGGGTACAAGAAAATAAGCGCAATTTTGTTTATTGGGAGATATGACCAACTAATGGGCGACTGAAGAAATGATAGGTGGGTTGGGAACAGGGTCAGGATTCTTAGCTGGAGCGAAAATTGGGAGGACCAGGACTGGGCTAATTGTTTCCTTCATCTGGGCTTGAACAGAATCGTTAAAAGTTATCTCTGGGAACGCTAACTTGGACTCAGGAGTTCCAGCAGGGTTGGAATCCATGTCCGCTACTATTTTAGTGTCGGGCACGTCATCTGCACCATTGTTAAAAAATCCTATCATGAAATTCCTTTCCTGAACGAGGAAATGTGGTGAGGCAAAGATTTGATAGTAGTTGTGGTGACGCCTATTTGATCTATTGATCCTTGGGTGGTAGACCAAACCACGTGGTGAGCGGAAACTGATTCCAAACTCGCTCTAAAGACTGCCTGAAGCATGTCAATAGATAGTTCTGATGCGGGAGCCAGCTCACAAAAGGTAGAGATCAAAGAAGCCAAACTAGGGGCTTCGGCCATGGCAAAGAGCAGTTTAAATAAATGGTCTGATTGGGACAAAAGAGGATTCAAGGCGGCCGATACAACAGTCATCAGGGAGGCTGGGTCTCCTTTTTGTGTGGAAGAACGTAAAAGACCTCTCACCCAGCGATGAGCCTCCCCATCCACGGCATCTAACAATGCGAGACCTTGTTGGGTCTCAGATATCGCAGAAGTGTTATTGAGTGTGATTGTTATGTGCATTTGTACTTCAGTGAGTGCGTCCAGAACCTGATTGGCGATTTCTTGGGAGGGGATACTCAATATTTTCCCCAGGTTGGAGGAAATAGGAGGAGATGCAATCGTCACCTCTTGGATAGCTTGAAGGAGTTTTCCCAGAATAAAGCAAATGTTTCTCCCAAAGTCAGAGAGTGACCAAACAAGCAACAAACAGCATACAACTGATTGCACATTAACATAGTAGAGAGTAACCACTGCGGCGCCAAATTCAAAATTAAGGCGGAAGTGGCTGGAAGTAATGGTTGGTTGATTATGTCATGGAAACAGCAGAAGAAGTTTAGACTGGCCTGACAGTCAGGGTGCATAAGCATCCAGAAAGCAAGCCAGAATGCCAGAGGCATTGCCAACCATACGACTTGATATGGAGCTGGGAAATAGATACCACAAAATGGTGGCAGAACATTAGGGTTAGGAGTATCCCAACAGCAAACCACACTGAATAGATTTTGGACCCAGGAATTCTGCTAACAGGGATGGAAACTACTGGGATAGTTTCTTTGAGATTCTTGGTTATTAAGACCATTTTGTTGGGGGTGAAAGAGAGGTGTATTTTCTCTTGTAGTTGGCAAACTTAGGGCCATAAAATCCCTGTATATTGCTGCTAAAAGGTCATGAGAACTGGGATGTAGAGCCAAAAATTTTGAACTTGTAGAGTCCAATTGGCGATAGAGGGAATCATGGTAACCAAGAGAATTGGTATGGCCCACCTAGAGTGTGGGGCGGCAGACCACCAGGCAAACACCATATGGAATGTGGTTGTAAGGAGGATGATAAAAATTTGGGTTTTTTTTAACAAAATTTTTGTTTGGGAAATAAAGTAAGAAAAATTGACCAACAATCTTCTCAGTGCCTTACAACTGATTAAATAGTGGTCAATTGGTGAAAACGTGGTCAAGATCCACAAATTTGGCCTAACCAGTGAATTGGATGGTAGAGAGGGGGTTTATTCTTTGGGAACTGTCTTCGCAAAATTTGGCAGCGGGCTGAGTCTCTGTCAGTTTGAACTCAAATGTCTGGACCAGGGGTCAATTACGTTTCTGACAGTTAGCATGATGGCATTTGGCCCAACGAGTGATGGGAATCCCCCAAGGCCATCCAATATAGGGATGGGACCATTTGGTTGGGAATGGGTTCAGGACAGCCAACCTGCTCACACTCATTTGATTAACCATTTGTTTGGTCAATAGAGGACCATTGGGCGCAACACCTGAATTACTATTGGAGGGTTTCAAACTCTCAGTGAGGGCACCCAATATTTCTGCTGATTTTGGGGTCAAATCAGAACCATCGGGCGATCTGGCTGATGTTTCATTCTTCATGCTTTTACAACCATTTAAATTTTGGCTATCAGCCTGATTGCTGCCCAAATTAAATCTGACTGATTTCAGTTCGATAATCTCAGCACAGATTTCACTGATTCCCTGCAACAGTTCTGCCGAGGTGAGTGAGGAAATTGGGGGTGGGATCCAAAGCAGATGGGCTATCACCCATCGCCCATCAACTATGTGGGCGAGATCACCTTGGGTGATGAGGGGTGCTGCCATCCTCTTTGGGGTTTTCTTACTTGGGAATGGAAAAATATCTCGATTGAGAGCCAAAGGTCACTCCCTAAGACTTACATTTGCACAGCCCATGTTCCAGTACAGTACTTATAAATAAACTGATGACTCTAATAGAGTCATTACTGAAGACGGCATTTGGCTATTGTAACTAAGAAGGATTCTTATACTTTAACTCAAATAAATTTCTGCCTTATATCAATTAGTAGGAGCCAAATACTTTACATCTCTAGACAACATCAACAGATACTAGCAGATTGCCCTGCATCGTGAAGACCAGGAAAGGTATGCAATTATTACCTCCTAAGGGTTTTTATAACAGACTAAAATACCTCAAGTATTGTGAAACATGAAGCTACCTTTCAACAGGCGATAAACTCTATCATGGAAGACATGAGGACGAGTTGCATATTGCTTTACCTCAACAATATAAATATGTTCCTGAAAAATTCACTCAATATTTAGCGCATTTGGAAGAAAACTCTTTTGAAGGTTAGCTTGAGCTCGGCAAAAAATCACCCTTTTAAGTTTCAGTCCTTTAAGCCCCAAATGAAATATATTGGTCGCAATGTTGACACCCAAAGAATATGGTTACAGCTTCAGAAACTGACTCCATTAACTTCATAAAAAACTTGAAAGTAAGAAAAATGTACAAGTATTCCTTGGAATTGTCATATACTACCATCAATTTATATTAAGACTGTGCAACTTGCTGAGAGTAACGATCAGTTTAGTTAAATCATTACATTTTGACTTGGACTAAATTTTCCAAATCTGAGTCAAATCATTTAAAAGATTTTTGGTCTCAGGTTCGGTTTTGGCGCTGGGTTTGCCTCACCTATTTCATTCTTTTGGCTCATATGAGCCTAATTAACGGTTCAGGCAAGGCCCCTGAAAGGGCAACCATAAAAGTTCGCGCCTGTAAATTCTGAAGCTCACTTCATAATCATTTCACTTGATTTTCCCTTTCTGGAGTTATGATCATCTTCATAAGACAACTCCACTCAATAATCCTTTTTAGTTTTTTAAAAAATATAGGTTGATTTTGGGGTTCCTCCCACCTCGCTTAACTGTTTGTCTTTTGGTTCAGTTTTGAGTGAGTTTTTGCATAGTTAGACTAATCTGAATACTATTTAACTTTGCAATCAACTTCAAGTTGGAGTGTTTTGTTGTTAGTTAAACCAACCTATTTGCAATAGTGGCATTCATAAGCTTGGTTATTACCATTTTTTACATAATTCTGAAGTCAAATGTGCTTTTCACATGCCACTGATCACCAGCTCATCTGACATCAGTGGCCATATTAGGTCCCGTTTATTGAGTAACCAGCACCAGTGGGAGCCAGTGACTGATGACTAACCCTGGACCTGAAGTGATTGACAGCTGAAAATCTCAGTGGGGCCTCCCCTAACCAGAGATTTGGTTGGAACTGAGGGGACCTGTCCCAGCAGGTAACCTCACCAACGGAAAGTCCAACCTGCAAGGAGATGGCCATCCAGCTGCGCTGGACCACACGTCCCTCTCATGCTTCCATTGGAAAGAGAGCCTTCCTGGGCGAGATGGGAAGACCATCGCCAATAGAAGCGCAGTAGGGGACCACACCCTAGCTGAGTGTTAGGAATGCTTCCTCATGCCAGTGGTCTGATTCCAGCAGCCCAGTCCTAACATGCCCTTGCAGTTTATCCTTCCCCACAAGGGACCTGAAATTTCTCTTGGTTAACTTTCCTGGGGCTCAAAATAATTTGCCCCAGGAGGCCCTCATAGTGGCGGCCTCATGCTGTGGGCCCCCTCTTCTGGGGTGCCCTTCTCTTGCAGAGGGTAATGTAATGATCAGATTAGTTTGATCATTACATTTCAACTCAGGATTCGAACAATATGAACCTAAGTCAAATTGTTTAAAAAGTCTTTGGTTTGGGTTTGGTTTGAGCTCTGGGTTGTGCCTCACCTAGGCCATTCCTTAGATGCATAAAAGCCTAATCAATGGTTCAGGCGAGGCCCCTGAAAGGGCAACCATAAAAAGTCATGCCTGAAAATTATGAAGCTTACTTTGGATTTGTTTCTCTTAGATACACCTCCCTGTAGCGAGTTTGGATTTGCTTCTCAAGACAAAACCGCTCAGCAGTCTTTTTTATTTTAATAATAAATTAAAGATTACTTTTGAGAATCTCCACCTCGGTTACCTGTTCTTCTTTTGGTTCTGTTTTGAGTGAGATTTTGTATAGTTAAACCAATACAACTACTATTCAACTTTGCAACCAACTTTGAGTTGGATTTTCTTAGCGTTGTCAGTTCATCAAACCTAATTGTAATAATGGTATTTGGAAACTGGGACATTTCCGTTTGTTACACTGAGCCTCTACTACACCTGATTTGAGAAAAGAATAGCCTTCCAATGGTCTCAAAATTGCAAAGACCCCTTCAACTGGTTTGGAAAGCTATGACTAAAGACCTAATTATAAGTTATTCCAACTTACTATATGCCTTCTATAGTACAATCTGATGCATCTCTCATGGCTATAGAAACTATACTCTCTCAGATAGGAAATGGCAAAGAGGAAGACCAGTAGAATTCTTAAGTTTTTTTTTGGACAAAAATGAACGAAATTACACTATACAAAGTGAGAATGCTTAGCTAACATATACGCCTGTATTCTATTTTGAGTCTACATACATGGGACCAAGTTCAAGATTTTCATAAAGCATGCTTCCTTGCAAAGGTTGTATAATTTTAAGGAAATTAAAAGTCGGTTAACACAATATGTCTTGAAATTACAGGCCTACAACCATAAGATAATACATTGCTCATGACAAACCCATTGGAATGCCAATGGACTTTTGTGACTGTCTGTTGTAGCAGCACTATCACCTTTGTGGATTAAATATTTAAAAAAGCGAGAAGTTATGCCAACAAAAGGCCTGCTATTCACCTCGCCTTGGATTGAATAATGAGAGACACCAAAATTTGTGATAAACAAATATATAAAATTTTAGGAAATGACTGAAAACTATATCCCTATAAAACTCATCCAGAAATAATCATGCAAGCTCATCATGCAGCTGGGCATGGAGGTCTGCTTATGACTTCAAATATAATTTAATGTGAAAATTATTGGGAATTATTATAATTTAATATTCAGGATGTGTTGATAAAGTACCACAAATGTCAATCCATTAGCCCTATAAGCCTACAGCTACATTCAGGTTAGTTAAGACTAATTGGGCCTAGCATACAGTGTCTATAGACATTCAAGGACCCTTCTCAGCCAGCATAATCAATTTTAAATGTATCATAGTAGCAGTCAATTTTAATAAGTGGGTCAAAGCTCAAGCCATAATAGATCTTGGAGCAATTTTAACTTCAAAATATATAATGGAACAGTTAATACACCAGCATGTTTGTCCACAAGTTGTCATCATAGACAATGCCACTAAACTTACATTTCAAGTCTTTTTTAAGATGGATGAGTTAATGGATATCCGCGGAGTTCTTACCATTCCTTATCATCCTGAGAACAATGAGATGGTGGAAAGTACCAAATTGGTACCTTAGTACAAGCTTTTAAAAGTTTGCTGAAAATTCTCCATCTTATTGAGCCATATAAGAGGACTCAACTTTTTTTAAACAATATCAGTTACCACATCATTAGGTATATAGCTTTCCGGCTTTTTATGGCCAACAACTTGTACTACCGCCTTTATTACAATCTATTATTACCAATGAGAACAGGATTTGCCCATTTCATCACTTTGACTGGTGAAATACCTAATCAAGATACAGATCAAAGCTTATGAAGCAGCTCTGGCTATAAAAATCAATCAGAAAGATAGGGATGACTTGCACAAATTCACAGTAGTGATCTTTGAAGTTTTCAACTGAGTGTCTTACTATGATACTTATGGATTTGGTAGGACGCATAAGTTAGCTACTGTATGAAAAGGACCTTACGTTGTACTTTACCAGGTCGCTGCTGTAGCATAAACTATTCAAACCTTGATTGATGGAAGAATAGTTAATCATGTTCACTCCAGATTTCTCTGACCTTATCACAAACTGGATGGCCATCCCATTAACGATCAAGTGGTAAATCAAGTCAAAGGGGGGTGTTAAATAAATAATGACTTGATTACTATTTACAAAAAAAGCTGTAATATGATCTCAACCCCATTATTAGATTTTAACATTAACAGGTTGCAGTGTAATGGCCTCATGACTTCCCATTTGAATCCCTTTTTTGACAAAACAACTCCCTCTCATAGTTGCATTTTACAATAGCCAATGATTCTCATCATGAGAGCTCTGCTGAATCTTAGATATAATGATTTGACTATAAATATTATTTGCCTATTTTAAATATTGGATTGCTTTTATTGTCAAACTTTTCATATTTGTCAGATATTTAGCATAGTTTTACCCATAGAAAAGATTTGTGAGTATACTGCATAGTTGCGCTATACAGTGAGCTAAGAGTTGGATCAGCCAATGATAACCTGTTCTTTAACACATAAAGGGACCTCGCATTACAAAATCTAATCCCTTTACTATTTAATAGAAGTCAAATATAGATAAAAGTTAAAATTCTATTATCTTCTTAATATTTGACATATTGAGGAGGCTTATATAGTGAAGTTTGGTGATCAGCTCTTTGTTTGGCACCTCAACATAAATTGCATACATTAATAATGAATTTAAATCCAAAGATTTAAACAGCTAAATATTAACTATTCCATTATCCATCCACCTAGTTGGCACCCAACACTGAATAGATTATGACTGTCATACATTGCGCTGATATAGGGGGTGGAAGGCGAGTTGGTAGGGCATATGGCTACCAACCTGAAGGTTGCGGGTTTGATTCCCGCCCTTTGCACATCAATTGGGGTGCGAGCTGAAGGAAGCTATTGGCGGTTATTAGGTATAATAACACAAAAACCTTACCCATGACATAACCAGAAAAATCTGAGTTTCAATCCAGAGGTGAAAAAAAACTTTCTACGACAGAGTTGACCCTGCTCAGGTTTCATGTTGATACTTTCTTTCTCTATTTTGGTAATGTCCATCCCCTGGTCAGCTTGCCTCAAATAAATAAATACATTGCGCTGATATAATAAGATTGATCAGCTATTCAAGATGAGTAACCACCCAAAAAACACACAGAATACCAAAGGTACAGCCAAACACAAGTTTTTGCTTAACTAATGTGGAAAGAATGTTACTATTGGACGCAACTTTCATAAACTGGGAACCATGAATGATAATAGATATCAAGACTAGATTTATATAAATAATAATTGGAATTTAATGGTATCTACCTAGGATAAACAATAATAAAAGAATAAACTGTCAGAGTATCAGTTAATAGTGCTGCCTTATAAACCACTTAAGACATAAAATTGGCTTGCATTAGGGTCAACAAGTCCCTAATAAAATGTAATCCAGGATCAAAACTCTATCATTAGTAATATTAAGAGCCATTCACAAGTGTTAAATAATTCTAACCCTTATTTGAATTGTTACCAAATTTTAAAATTCACAACCTTATTATGGCTCAGCAGCAGGATACACCTATCAACAGAATGGGTGGGGCATGCCCGAGGGCAGGGTTGGTAGTTTGATTTTAAACCAGATTAATTGAGCTCAACAAAGCTCAAACCTATTGGAGACAACTTCATTATACTAACTCAAGAGTCAGAAAGGGCGAAGATGGATATCAAGCTCTACCTGGCGTTGCTAACTAAGAAGTTATTGAAATACTTTTATTACCCACAGGAGCACTCAACATATCTTCTGACTTTTGCCACGTTATAAATGGAGACAACTTTGCGCCTGATGCCGTCCCTGGCCTCCACTATCACCTTGCACACCCCTCGCCTTTCTCAACAAATCCTTAGTGGTGAGAAAGGACCAGAAGGGGAGAAGCCTTAAGAGGTTAGGCTGTGACCCACATCTCATCTAACACTTGGGCCAAATTGATCTTACTGGTGAGAGGAGTAGCCACCTTATTTGGGCCCTTCTTGGTTTTATGGAGGAACTTCTCCCTGTTCAGGCTTGAGAGTTGCTCCCTATTTCAAACAATGACCCTTCTGGGCTAACTTTTTAAAATAACGTGTTCCAGAGCCTTTAAGCCAGCTCCAGATGTTAAAAAACTCAACTATAGGTGTTGATGCCTTGACCTATGAAAAGCCCTTCTAAGCCACTTCCAATATGTCTATTATGGTACTAATGATTTAGCTGTTCAGAACAAAGATTGAATCAGGACCATCATGGTTAGCAAGCAAAATGTTATTAAAGCTGATGCCCATTTTATAAGATTTGACCGATTAAAAGTCTTAATACTGTGGTGTTTATATATTCAGTGGCCGCTAAGTTAATTTTGCCAGTTGTTCACCATGATTTCAGAGGACATTCAAGCTTAAATACTGCTCTTAACAAATATGAGCATGATGCTACAGATGACGATTTGAAATACCCTCCATTTATACCTTTGGTTTGACTGCCAATGAAGGGAGAATTACCAAAGATTCATCTAAAGAGAGTTTTCCCACTTATAAATAGCTTAGCAATGCACATATAATTAAACCAAGAAGTATAGTAATTTTGAAAGCTAAATCAATCAAAAGTACTCATGTACCCATGCAGCCATAAGATCCACAATGGTCATTAGAACAACAGGAGCATTCAGAGCAGCAGCCATGCATTCAAAAGCGGGCTAGAACTCTATACTTTTAAAAAAAGAGGCCCAGAAGATCCCGGTGGATCAAAGAATTAGACTCCACTAAGCTTAAAACCAAGCAGCAAATGCATAACCACATTATGAGAAAAACTTTATTTGATATAAATCAAGTCTTATTTTCAACACCCCAAAATTTCTATTTACTGTATTTATTTTTATGGTCATATCATAAAAGTAACGTCTTTCATAACTTCTGCCTCTATTATTGTCATTTTTTTGGTGCTAGTAATGAAAGTATAGTTATATTGTTATAAGCGTAGGACTTAGACTCCTTGGTGATAGCAGAGATTGAGTGAGTTCTAGTGTGCTCAGGAGAAGTACCAAATTGTTTACCTCTTAAGCTTTAACATGGTTGGAAACATTTGGAACCATAAGAAAAAGTTTCAGTTAAAGAAATTTGAACCCTTTAAATCGCCTAGCGGTGCACCAATGAAAAAATAAATGGTTTATTGCAAGTAGCCTAACCACAAACATCAGCACCCCCTTGAGAGAGTGGGGCATTTTGGAACTAACTGATGCTCACTACAGAGGGCACCACTGAGCGATTGTGGAAAGTTCTTCAACAATAAATGTAATTGTACTATAGAGAAGAATTATAGAAGATTTTACTCTAGAAATATGTACTAAATGCTCAACAAATTGAAGATGCGTATAGCTACCTTGACTAGTGAGCCAAGAATGGTTAGAAAATCCCCAGAACAAGAAAAAGACTAGGGAGCTGTATATGTCGCAAAATGAGAGATAAGTTAAAGTTTTTTAGTAGTGAGAGCAATGAAACTGTACAGAGCCTAAAATCAATTTTACTAGGGTGCATATCCACAACAAGCAGTTGAAACATTTTACTAGGACGCAGACAGCATATAAGGGCTATTTTTTCACCTTTTAGACTGTTACCTGTTTTGAGAGGGCACACTACCAGTACTAATACACCAGCGATGGTGGTATAACTAAAACATAATATTAAACCCGAAAAAAATCCAAACACATTCCCATACTTAAAGTCTAAGTTCACTCCTGGCAAGGGAAATATAGTCAGATTTATTAGTTGTACAAAAACAGCATGGACGTATAAGTAACAAACAGAAAGCTTACCATGTGTAGAAATGTATGAGCCAAGAAGCATATGAGGTGCTTGGAGCTACACTTTGCCCTTATCACAATTGGTCTGAAGTCAAAGAGATTCTTATTGTTGAGTTCACAAGTGCACAGAACGTTCAAAATATGAAGCAGAACTACTCACTATGAGAAGGAGGAAGTATAAATTAATTGTAAACTACAAAAACAGGTTTTGATTCAAGGCACAACATCTTTTAATGACTAAAGCCTTGAAAATAGTCACTGAAAAGACCATCTTAATTGAATTACTAGAATCACGCCTGAAACTCCTGATGCACATGGCTTTGACCATAAGACCACTGAACCTCTAAAGACAATAAGGAGCCCTTGATCAACGTTAAATTCGCATACAAGATGGATTCAAGACACCAGAAATATTAGAATCATCAGCAAGAATGCCTTGATAGAAAGACCGTTTATGTTGCTCAAATTTTGCAATGATAATGCTAGGGACATGGCTTACCATCCAGTAGAACATACTACCTAAGTTCCGCCAAGTTCAAATATGACAGCTTTCAGCAAGAAGCACATGGAGAAGTTGGCCTAAGATAAAGGAAGAAATAAAGTAGAACCTAAAGAGGAGGTTGCAGGATCAGTTAAGTGGGTCATACGCCACAACAATGGAATTGATGAAGAGAAGCTTGGGTCACATGTTGATTCAAAATACTATGACTTTAGAGCCCCCAGTGAAGTAGTAAGCTTTCCTCAGACCTAACCAAGTGAAGTAAGAGCCTACTGAACATTATTACTTAAGCAAAGATTCTAAGCCCACTCAGATCATTGACAGTATCTCATATGGCGAGAATCTCATGGATCCCACATCTAAAAAGATTCTAATTGAAGATCACAAGTCACCAGAGGCTTGCAAGGAGTCCTTCCTATTTTATGAGTTAGGAGAATTCGTTCAGACAGTTAGTGCCAATATTACTGCGGGCATGACTATTAATAAAAGTATAACTAAAGTGGAAGTCACCATAAAGTCAAAGTCTTAGAAGTACTGGACACCGGCGCTCCAGTTAACAATATGTCTTCCTAGCTCATAAAGTGATTGAATCTTGCCCTAGACAGCAATTGCAAGATAATTTAAGAGCTGCTGGTCCTGAGTCAACCAAAGCACTGGGAGCCTTATTACGTTACCCTTGATATTTGTCACATTAATTTGTCTTCTACGGCTGTGGTACTAGAAAATGAACATCACAATTTCTTCATAGGAACACAAATCATAGCAGAGCTTTGAGGAACCATTGATTTCAACAAGAGTCCAATAATACTTCTCTACTACCAGATGCTAGTTGTGTTACAAGACGAATGGAAAAATAGGGCTGAAGAATTGAGTATCTCTAGCTAAAACTGAGCATTCCATTTATCTGGCCAGATATACCCTAAAGACAAAGGGAACAAGCATCTACCCCAAAACCGTAGAATCAGGGTCTGGTTTGCCCTTGTACACTAACGAAGAGATGGAATTACTGCCTGGAGAACAGAAGGTCATGCTGGTCACCACAGCATTAATTACCTGAACAGACAATGCTCAAGATTTACTTCCCATAATATCCAGAGAGATAGAAACACAGAGTGATGCCTGGATTTTACTGTTCTACTTATCAAGGAGAAGTCAAAGTCCTCCTTGAAAACATTTTCAAGCACCTGTTATTATCAAGAAATTCAAACTGTTGCAAAATCAAATATGTACCCTATGCTGACGTTAAGCCCTTTCATGCTAAAGTCAGCATCAAAAAGTTGGGCTTCAAGTTTCAACACACAGTAAGAACATGACCTTAATGAACTCTTGGACTAATATTCAAATATCTTCAGAAGTGGGCCTAAAAACTATGGCTTGTGCAAGGGAGGGTTTCACAGTGTTAATTCTTGGCGTCTGGGCTCAATTCCACTGAGATGGTTTTGCACAGGGTATGAGCCACTGAGCAACCAAATCGGACAATATGATGATCGCCAACTTATAAATAACTTTTGGTAAAAAATATATACAGAGCTATCGCCCCTTATTTCTGAGTTTATTTTAATATAAATCGCAGACTTCTCTGCGCTCCCTCTTCCCTCATAAAAAGACTATCCCATTTAATCTTTCATGAGACTCTTTATACCTCAGTTCCCCAGCTGGATGCATCCTTGGCTTGGTGATCTTCTATTCTTCTTCCTTTTTTGAATTACTCTCATTTGTATCAAATCTTAGCATAAATCCTCTCAATTCGCCGAATGTACTCATTTTGCTCAATTATAATTCATATATCCTTTTTTTTAAATCTTGAGACTTGTCTCAATCCCCCTCCGATCCACCAAGATGGGTAGCATATCATCCAGTCATATCAAATTCCTGACTTACCCCCCCCTTTAACTGGATGAAAGGCTCTTACTGTTTATATGCTCGAAGAAACTTCATGTGGACTTGGTTGATAATCTGACCCCCAGTGGGATCCTTAATTGTGTAGACCTACATGCCAGTCTTCTCAATAATCTCAAATGGGCCGACCCAAATGTCAGAGAGCTTATTTTTTTGTCCAAATCCATGCTGGTCATGGAATAAAACATAGTCCGCCCACAGCGAACAACAGAAGTCGGCTCTGGCGCTTCTGATCAGCCACTTGGTCGAGAATCTTCTTGGCCAAACTAGTGGAGTAGGCTTCCGTTTGCAACTTGATCAGTTTATCCGTGAGTGTCTTCATATATCGCTGAGGATTTACACCACCAGTGTCCTCTACACACGAATATAGCAAGGCAGGCAGAGCAGGATGTTGACCATATAGCAGTTGAAATGGACTCTTACCAGTGGCCAAATCATTGCTGATATTATAAGCAAATGCAGCAGTAGGTAGAAGGGCACTCCATTCTGAGGGCTGATCCATTACCAATTTGCAGAGTATGTTCACTAGAGTTCCATTGACTCGCTCCATCATCCCATTTGATTCCAGATGATAGGGGGTGGTCAAAACCCCACAAATCGCCATCAACCCATTTAACTTTGGCAGGATATGCAAAGTGAAGTTGATACCATTTTCTGTCAGAATAAACTGCGGGCAGTCATGCCGCTGTATAACACGCTCCATAATAAACTTGGCAGTGGTGACCGCGCCCAAGTCTCTAATAGCCCTGGCTGCACCCTTTCAGGTCAAATGATCGATGTCAATGATTATATACTTGGATCAATTGGCACTAGTCAGCAGAGGTCCCACTACATCAATGGAAATGGTGTGCCATGCAAACTGGGGTTTCACTAGTTGGTAGGTGGTTTTCTTGCAGAAAGGTTTCTCCACTTGACACTGATGACAACAGCTAACTGTTTCCAATATGTCATAATGCATGCTTTCCCAGAATTATTGTGGTCATAAAAACTCAAGCATCTTCTGCAATCCTCCATAGCCTACAGCCCGATGAGCATCCATAATTATTGAGGTTCTAGCTGAAGGCTTAGGAAAATTCAGCGTCAAGTCTTCAATCCGATTGTATAATTCTTCTTATATGAAGGTATTCTCCCTGAGTTCATCTAACGCCTTGATCACCTGCAGCGTCTCATCCCAGTATTTGTTCGCCACCATCTTTTTGTACATTATATCAGCTAGATCTGCTGTGATAGCGACCATGGGCAATTGAGAAAGACAATCTGCATTTTGATGTTTTGCTCCAGGTTGATGTAAAATCTTGAAATCATATGCTTGCAGCTTCAGAGCCCAATGTGAGAGACATCCTTCCAGTTCACGCAGATTCTGAGGCCAGCGCAAGGAAGCGTGATCCATCACTATTTGGAATCTTACCACATGAAAATATATCCAAAACTGTTTGAAAGCGTAGATCACCGCTAAGCACTCCTGCTCAGTTACGGTGTAATTTTGTTCATGACAGTTCAAGCTTTGATTACTTAATGTGACAGGATGTTCCACGCTGTCTTCATCCTTCTGGGATAATACTGCCCCAATAGCAGCGAGGGATGCATATGTTTGTACTATGAACTGTTTGTCAAAGTTGGGGTATTGCATAATGGGTGCACTTGTTAACTTGGTATGCAATACATCAAAAGCATTCTGGCATCATTCTGTCCAATCAAAAGAAGCGTTTTTCTTTAATAACTTTAAAAGTGGGGCCCCAATGCAGCTGAAATTGGGAATGAACTGTCAGTAAAACCCAACCATCCCCAGAAACACCTGAATGTCCCGCTTATTTCCTGGCTGAGTCATCTTGAATATTGCTTCCACTTTAGCCGGCTGCAGTTTAAGCCCATTTGAATCCATGACAAACCTGAGGTATTCCAAATGCTCTTTAAAGAAATGACACTTTCGAGGCTTAATTTTGATATTAGTGGCAACGAGGCGCTGAAACACTTGCTCCAAGTGGGCCAGGTGCTCTGTAAACGTCCGTGAAAACACATTGATGTCATCAAGTTAAACTAAGATGCAGGACAGCTTTAAATGACCTAAAATTGTATCCATGGCACGCTGGAACGTAGCTGGGGTGTTACACAACCCTTGTGGCATGCGCGTCAGCTGGAACAACCCTCTTGAGGTGATGATCGCATATTTCTCCTGTTCCATTAATGGCAATTTGATCTTCCAGTACCCTGAGATCAGATCCATGGCAGAAAAATAGTTCGCACCACCCAATTAGTCTAATGCATCATTAATCCGCAGAAGAGGATAGGAATCTTTTTATATTATGTTATTGAGTTTATGATAGTCATTAACCACCCAATTTGAGCCATCCTGATTCTTTACGATGAGCACAGGTGATGCCCACAGACTGTTTGATGGCTCTAGCATTCCTTTCTCTATAAGTTTATCCACTTTGTCAGAGACAACCTCTTCCGCTGCTTTTGAATGTCTAATAGGACGCGAATGAATAGGAGGGTGAACCCCCATACCTATCCAATGTACCACCCCTTGAGCGCACCACAAGTCATAATTGTTATTTGCAAAAATATCCCAATACTTTTCAAATATTTTCATAGCCTTATCTTACTGATCCACAGATAATCCTGTGAGCGCTTCCCATGGAACCACATTCAGTACACCAAATGAGGAGCAAGCTGGTAGTCTAAGATCCTCCCATGAGCCAAAAATCATAAACAAGACGAACTTCCCCTATAGGGACAAAGTGTAGATAACCAATCACTTGGTGCTGCCAGATCGTTATTGTCTCATTCTGTAGGTTCACTAGCAGCACTTTCACCTCCCCATTCCCAAGAAGCAGTAACCCTGGAGCCACATGTGGTTCGAGCCACAAGTGCTGGTGAGGCGCCATAATTTCTCCATAAATCCCCTCAGGGACTTCAATTTCAAGCCCAGTCCCTACTATGCATTGGTGTCCAGACGGTAGTATAAAAGTGCTTTCTGCCCAAAGCGGGATCCCTTTGTACTCATAAATCTGGTTGGGGAGGGCCCTGGTCCACCACTTTAGTCATCAATAACAATAAGGAATCACTCTAACACTGTATGCTAGCTTGACCAGACCAGAGTGGACTGGATCCGTTTGGATTCCACCAGAGGAAAATTATACTGGAATCTGTTGGCCGAACATAGTAAGGGTTTCTTCCACCATATTTATCACAATACAAAATTTTTTCATGAAAGCTGCGCCAATTAACATATAGTAGTGGTTATTTGGCAAAACCACTGCCAGAGCGGACACCTGGACTGACCTGAATTGTAAAGGCAACGCACTATATGCTCCTTTTAACACAGTGCTGTGCATTCCCGCGGTCCCATATACTACTCGATGGTCCACATCCAGTTTCAACATAAGTTTAGCCACCAACTGGGTGGAGACTATGTTCACAGGTGCTCCTATGTCTATGATGGCGCGGATTTCTGTGTTTTGAACAAATATATCACAATAAGTACATTCCAAGTAAGAATAACCATCAGTGTTATTACTTGTACGTTCAAGGACGTTATGTTACTCAAGAAGGAAGAAATACCCTTGCTGACCTGAGGATACTCACTAATGATTTTCTCCACTGGAATAGCTATGTTAACCCATAATAAAGGAGCGACGTTTGGCGAAGAATCCGCGTTGCTGGTGCCAGTCTGTTCCAGGATCTGCCATGCATATGGCTTCTGCACGTCTTGGCGGAACTCAGCCCAATTGGGTAAACTCCTACTCTTGGAAGCAGAAGCAGGGGTATCCAAAAAAGCTGCTGGTATAACAAAGTATCTGATTGAGGTTTGATTTCTACTCGGAAAGTCATTTGGCAATTGTAAGGGACAAGTGAATTGGGCTTAGTGGAGATAGAGCATCCCATCTCTACTCCACTTGAGCTTTTCCCCACTCGATTATCTTAGTTGGCATTGCATACACTTGTGGCTTGCCAGGGCAATTGGATGCATAATGCCCTCTTTGTCCACAATGAAATCAAGTGTTCATATAAGGTTCATGTATATAGTTTGGGCCAGAAGGACCAGGTTGAAAATTGCTGGTAAGGTTCCAATATCACGGTCAAACTGGTTAAGCGTACACAGGCCAGAAAGGATCTACTGACTCATATGAGGGATGAATACGTTCCAGAAGCTGATAAACCAGTCGCTGCGGCCTATATTCAGAAAGGGATGGAGCAGGGGCAATGGAGATTTTTCAGGCTACGTTGGGGGCGCTATTCATGGCGGAGAGTCAATGTAAGGCGTTCACAATTTAAATAAATCTGGTATCCCCATCCAACACATGAGACATAGCATTATATAGTTCCCAATATGGTTTGACCGCCGCTGTCATCGCTATACCTACATCCTCAGTAGTCAAAATATTAGCCCCAAGTAGAACGTGTGCTTCCACCAAAAACTGCTCAGCGAGTTCTGACAGGGTCTCATTTTGGTAAAACTGTATAGTCATAAAATTGGCTTTTCATTGGGACATCTTGGTAGCGCCCCCAAACAGCTGTGTCAGACATTCTCCTTCTTGACTTATGAAAAAGAATGTTGGAGGTACAAGTGCTCCTGAATCTGCTACCATGATTGGCCCATCTCCTATATAATCTTTGAATAATATTTTGGTTATCAACAATATGAGAACCAACAGCGAAAAGACCTTGGCGGATTCTCAGTGGAATCCTAACTATTGGAAAAATATGGTTTATAACCAAAATTGGCTTAATAAGGTAATAACTAATAATAGGATTGCTCTGACTTCTCAGCTGAATTTGAGGTGTTTGTTACTACATGAATCTGACCACCTCTGAGGTGCGAAGATTTTACTCGATGATGATAGGGTGCAAATTAACCAATCATTACCACATGAGTCTGACCACCACTGAGGTGAGAAGATTTTACTTGGTAGTGATTGGATACAATTCATCAAATTGTTACCACACAGGTCAGTTTTGCCTCAAAATATTTATCG